>LOEQ01009054.1:13439-34135 GCA_001685075.1 Bramus lutescens | reverse complement strand
TCTCTCTCTCTCTCTCTCTCTCTCTCTCTCTCTCTCTCCTGTCTCTCTGTATGTGTGTGTTTCCTATGGACAGCTGTTGTTTCATTGGATTTTTGTTAATTTATTATGCACATTCCTGGAAGGTTGTGAGAACCAACTTAAGAATGTAAAGACAAACCCTCTGATATGAAGAGGTGACTCAATGTTCAAGAACACATTCTGTTCTTTCTGAGGACCCCAGTTCAATTCCCAGCATCCATGTATACTGGTTCACAACATCTTATAACTGCAGCTCTAGAGGATCTGGTGCCCTCCTCTGGCCTCCATGGGTTCTATTCTAACAGGTACAGAGTCTATGCAGACACATAATTAAAAATGAAAATAAAATCTTAAGAGAAAGTAATAAAAGACCCTCTGTGGATATGATACCTATTGGCCATGTATTTCTTTTGTCTTTCTTGAGAGAACACTTGGTTACCACACAGCCATTTATTTCCTTCACCAAACATGTTGCTGTTTCTCAAGAAAAGTAATTTACATACAGAAGCAAGGCCTTCTCCAGAAGTTACTACACTTTCCATCTTATTGGCTACACACGAGAAGCAAAGCGTGCTCCCCAAGGATTTCCTTTATTTCGTGTGGACTAGTGATATGGCCCCATTTCACAAGACAGAGAAATGAGATCCTATAGTAGTCACAAGGAGAGTGATCTGTGTTAATATAACTAATGATGCCAGAAGACTTTATTCTATTATCTGCACCTCCCTATGAAAATAACACATGAATATCCTTCATCTGTGTCTATTGTGTATTTACACAACCATGCAAAGTCTCTCATCTTCCCTCCTCTTCTGAATCATGTTTCTGCTTTCACCAACAACTTACCACTTGATCTACATCTCTCTCTGTCTATGAAAGCCGTCATATCTGTTGCTGTGTTTTTGTGACGTGGTGTGTGTTAATGGTCTACATCAGTACTCACTACATTAGATAGATAAGCTAGCTCTGGGGACAAACCCCTTAAGGCTTTAGATTTCTCATTTTTCTTCAGGGAGATCTGTAATGTACCTTCTTAGAGGGACTAGAAATCTCCAGTAAATCTTGGCACATCTACACTTTCCAGGGGTAGGGCCCTTTAAGTTGTTTTCCCTGGAAAATGTTCATTTTCATTTCCATTCTTGTGAGGCACCAGGAGTTTCCCCTGGAATTGAATTCTACTGTCTTGCCATCACTGAGAAAATCGCCTTCTTCATAGCAGCTTCTCTCCTGTGTCTCAGGCCTTCCAGTAGGAAAAGAGATGAAGCAATAAATTAACTGTTAATGGGAGAGAACAAAAGGAGGGTTTGGACAGGCTCCTCTTTTATTCCCTGGAAAGGATCAGGAAAATGTCATAATACTTCTAACTCAGAAGCTCAACTTGAGACTCAGATAGGAGTACCAGGGCCTTCAATGACTTTTTGACACTCCAGTGATATTATTACCTCTTTATTCTCAAGAAATTGATTATTTCAATTGCCAGTGCTTGGCTTTGGGATCTTTTTCTCTTGAGCTGCATTACAATGAGATGAGATGGTATTCAGTCCTCTCAGAAGCTTAAAAGAAACTTTTGTTATGGATTCTTTAAATTTGCAATGCATTCTCCACTATTCATGGCAGGCTCCAGGATTTGTAAAGAGACAGAAACCCACTTCCTATTTTACTCTTTGTTCTGCTTTCTGGAAAACAAAACCTGAAGAGGATAATAGCCAAGGTCTGGTGGCTTTAGCCAAAACTGATTGAGGCATTGGATTCAACGGGAGTGGTCATAGCCTGAGTGCCAGCATGCACTCCAGTCTCCTCCTCCTCCTCATAGGCACAAAAGCATTCCCAGGTCCAGGTCAGAAGAGCCACAATAGACATTTCTTTTGCTATTGTCTATGTATGTTGTCTCTTCATTCACCCAACTCTCCCCTTTCCTCTTCCATTCTTCTCCCCTCACCTCTGTCTTACATGCCAGTCATTTACATGGCCTTCTCAGTAGAGACAAGAAGTCAAATTCACCATTGAGTGCACATGAGATTGTGGAGTCACCAGAATGGAACATCTGGGCACACAGGTATGCTCCGGAAGCATTTGTTTACACACTGAGCTGATTGGCTATTATATGCATCTTCCCTTTAGAAACTACATGCCATGAAGATCTAAGCAATATTACATTTTCTTCCTTGGAACAGGAACAGAAAGTGAAAGATAACAGGAAACTTCTACTCTCATATGGAAGATGATATTTATGCAAGCAAACAAAAGAATCCAGGTGCTAGGAACACACACACACACACACACACACACACACACACACTTGGTATCTTGCCTCACCTCACAGTATGCAATTTTGCTCCTCTGCACCAGAGCTGCCATCTGGTTCTAAGAGTTCTTTGGGAGTCCACCATTAACTCTAGCAAAAGGGAGGAGGTCATTGTTCACACATAGCTGAGCAGGTGTCAAGCACCAAAGAAATATCCGTCTTTTTTTTTTTCACTTAAGGACATGTGAACATTTTAAAATAAGCAGCAAAAATATTCATGTTTAATGAAGAGTTGTTTTATATGCTGAGAAAATAGGATTTAACTATCAATAGTCCTGACCACCTACATTTAGTTCTCTTAAATCTTTGAAAATTACTATCCATGGATGCAGTTTAATCTCAAATGAGAAAGACATACAGATAAGTAAGTGTCTTACTTCCCTTTGTCTAAAATGGTAAATTAATAATCCTTATGTAATGATGTCCTTTTTACCTGGGGTAAGTGATGATTTATTGAAAAATTCTCTTTTATGTAAAATGAGAAGAATATTTTTGCTTTGTTTCTCTCTTGGCAGCTATGCTAGCTGTGCTATGATTTTGTTCATTTTTTTTATTATTTTTGCTTTCTTTTTTTTTGAGACGGGGTCTTTCTATGCAGATATGGCTGTCCTGGAATTCATCATGTAGACACAGCTGGCCTTGAACTCATAGAGATCTACCTGCGACTGCTTCCCAAATGCTTGGATTAAAGACATACACCATTATATCCATCTGGGCATGCTATGTGTTGTTTTCAGTAGAAAATTCCCAAAATTCAGATTGCTCTCATATTACCTTCCTATCCCTTCCCCAACTAATAATCCGTTCTGTTCAAAACTCAAAAGGAAAACACATTTGATGTTGCTCAGAAAGGTAAAGGGAGGAGGATGGTGGCATCTGTTACTGATCCTCAGCAAATGAATTCTTCTAGTTGGGTGCTATAAATTCATTTTCTGCAAATAAGAGTGTAAATGTGCTCCACCAGGGTGCAGAAAGCATTGGCACCCAGAATGTGGGGCACGAAAACTAAATCGATCACATTAATTTCTGCCTGTCAGCCCTGGAGGCTCATTTCCCATAGGCCTCACCAGGAGGCAGAAGAGCAGTCAGCTTGCAATGATTGGGGAAGGTGAGTCACAGATGGATTCATGGACTTTGGAAAGTCTACCTTTCTTTTACGTGCCTTATTAAGCATTATCTTGCATGTAGTCAAGGGGTATAAGAGGCATAATGTATCTATGGAGAAAATAGGTGGGATGTTTCAGCTGGCCTGTCTACTGGCTTCCTGATGCCACTTTTTTTAAATTTTTTTAAAAATTTTTAATTTTTTTCCATTCAAAAATTTGCACTTCCTTCCCTCCTCTCATTCCCCTCCTGCTCCCCCACTCACCCTCCTCCCTCCCCCTCCCTCCTTAAGAGAAGACAGGGAACCCTGCCCTGTGGGAAGTCCAAGGCCCTCCCCCTTCATCCAAGCCTAGGAAGCTTTGCATCCAAATAGACTAGGGTCCCCAAAAGCCAGTACATGCAGTGGAAACAAGTCCCAGCGCCTTTATCAATGACTTCTCAGTCAGCACCCATTGTCAGCCACATTCAGAGAGTCCAGTTTGATAGCATACTCATTCAGTCCCGGTCCAGCTGGATTGGATGAGCTCGCATTAGAACAGGCACACTGTCTCAGGGGGTGGATCAACCACTCGCGGTCCAGACTTCCTTGCTCATCTTCTCCCTCCTTCTGCTCTTCAACTGGACCTTGGGAGCTCAGTCCATTGCTCTGATGAGGGTCTCTGTCTCTATCCCCATCCATCACTGGACGAAGATTCTATGGTGATATTCGATATAATCATCAGTGTGATAATGGCAGCAGAGCAGAGGGTGCCTAAACTGATGCCACTTCTTAACACTGGCTGTAGAAGGAACTCTTTGGCTTTAAGGATGGCACTGATAGGCACCTACAAATCTTCTAACTATTCAGTAACCAGGTGATGGAAACACTCTAATGTGACATGTGCAATCAAAGAAACTTCTGTTGATGAGACTGTAGAAAAAACATTGAGTGCTTGGGGAAGTATTGCAGAGTTTGGCCAAAAAGAAGAAGAAGAAAAAAGACAGCTTAGAAAAGCTTTTGTCATATAACTGCAAATCACTAGTAATAGAAGTTCCGAGCATCATATTCACATTCAGTCATGTGTGAGCTTGCGTTTGTGTGCACACACGTGTGTGGCAGCAAGATGTCTATGCTTGGAATCTTTCCTAGTTGCTCCTCACCTTATATTTTAAGGTAGGATCTTTCACTAAACCTGAAATTTGCTGATTGTCTAGACTGGCTGGATGGCAAGCCCCAGAGATTTTCCTGTCTTTGTCTCCCCAGTGCTGGGATTGCAAGCACACTCTGCTGTCATATGCATCTGATTCGCATGGAGTCATGTGTGTAAGTGAGTGCATGCTTGTGTGTGTGTGTGTGTGTGTGTGTGTGCATTGTGCATATGTGCACATGTAGAGGACAGAGCAGGGTTTGTCCTCGACTGTTCTCCATCTTATTTTTGAAAACAGATCCTCTCACTGAATCTGTAGCTCCCCAGTTCTGCTAGACTTGGCTGATCAGTGAGCTCAAGGAAGCCTGTCTCTGCTTTTCCAGTGGTGGTGTTATAAATGTGTGCTGCCACAACTGGCTTGTGCTTAGGTGTTAGGAATTCAAGCCCAGGTCCTCACACTTTTAGGGTGCCTGCTTTACCTGCTGAACCACCATCCTCTTTCTAGACTAATTTATTTTTGGTAGTCATTGGAGTCACTTTAAATATTTCTTTTGTTCTTTGTTACCTAACTTTTTTTACTTTGTCTGAGCACTCAATCTGGATGAATGAATGATTTTGTATTACATTACAAAGTCTGGCTTATTGCACTAACCTGATACTTCTCAGAATTCATTTCCCTACAGTGTTATTTGTAGTAAGGAATTACAAGTAGCTGGTGTGTGTGTATTTATGCATGTGTGTCTGTGTGTGCAAGTGTGTGTATGCACATGCATGTGGATTATCTCTGGCATAAGGGATTTGATAAGGGTTTAGAATGTAGATAGCTAAAATTGCTAAAGTTGAATTAAAGATATTAATATGAAAAGGCCTGATCTGTGGTCTAAAACCCTAGAAAATGGTTTTGCTGACTTCAGAAGAACAACTAAAATATTAAATCAACATTGAGGTAACATGTGGCTAAAATCAGTGCTGGGTAGGTGTGGAATGTTATGATGGGAAAATTGGATCATTCTGAGCTTCTCATTTGCAGCATCATTTCCCCAATCTGTCAAGTTCTCCCCCTCTTCTTACACCCACAGATGCACAGATTTTGGTTATGGTACTGTGAAGTCTCCGACTGTCCAAGAACATTCCATGGCCTTCTTGTCTTTGTGGATAGAGCATGATCCCTCTGCAAGTCATGCATCATGAATATTGGATATGTCAAATTATGTAGACATGCTTCTCTGTTGAATTTCTGCTTAAGTCTTGAACTTATTTTCATTCTACCTGCTGATTATATTTCATAGGTGTTCAGCATGGTCTTCAATTACCAGCAATAGTCATAACCATAACTTTTATATTTCATAAGAACGTGAGGTATTTTTCTATTAAATGGAACATTCATGCCATGGGTATCCAAGTTGTGAGTGAATAATGTCATTGATTTTGGGGTAAACCTGATGTCTGAGGTTGAATCTACAGACTTCTTTTTGTTAATGATATTCAAAACCTCTAGGCAGTCTAGTGTTTGCCCTCTTGCCTTAGCACTCTAGTAGTTAAACCTGCTATCTTTTACTACCTAGTTATAAATGATAAATTTATCCTGACATGTTTTTTTTTCTTTTTTTATTAGATTAAAGAAAAATCCACTGCCTCCCCTCCTCCCATCCCCTCTACACATCTTCCACCCAACCCCCTCTAATCCTAAGAGATGGTAAGGCACTTTTCTTTGTGGAAAGTCCAATGCCCTCCCTACTACGTATAGGCTGATCAAGGTATACATCCGAAGAGAATAAAATCCAAAAATGTCAGTACAAGCAGTAGAGATAAATCCCAGTGCCACTGCCAGTCGCTCTGCAGTTTGTCTCAGCCATACAACTGTCAACCACATTTAGAGGGGCTAGTTTGGTCCTATACTTGTCTCTTCCCAGTCCAGCTGGAGTTGTGAGGTCCCATTAGCTCAGGCGAACTGTTTCAGTGGATGAACCCTTTATGGTCTTGACCTCTTTGCTCATATTCTCATTCCTTCTTTTCTTCAACTGGACCTTGAGAGCTCAGTCCAATGCTCTGATGTTGGTCTCTGCCTCTGTTTCCATCTGTTGTGTGATGAAGGTTCTATAGAGATATTTAAGACAATCATCAGTCTGACTGCAGGGCAAGGCCAGTTCTGACACCCTCTCATCTATGGCTTAGTGTCTTAGCTGGGGTCATCCTTGTGGATTCCTAGGAATTTTTCTAGAGCCAGGTTTTTTGCTAACCCCATAATGGTTCCCTCAATCAAGATATCTCTTTCCTTGCTCTCATATCTACTCTTCCTCCATGTCGACTATCCCATTCCTTCAAGTTCTTCTCAATCCTCCGCTTATCCACTTCTTTCCCCCTTCTCTCCTACCTTCTACCCCCACCCCCATGCTTCCAATTTTGTCAGGAGATCTTGCCTGATATCTTTTAATTCATGCTTACAGACAATTGAGTAGGGAAGAAAAATTTAGTCACTCCCACATAGATAAGAATAGGTAGCTGTGTTATATGTATTTTCCCCCTGAATCTTAAAGGGATCTGTTACTACTTAAGGGAAAGATAAGTACCAGAGTTAATAAGTTTTGATGGGGGCAACGAAATTTCCAAAATAACAGAAATGTCTGAAGTTTGTGTTCTGTTTTTGCCTATGTCTCTGTGATCTGTCCTCTCTATGAATTTCATTTTAAAATCAAGAAGTATCAGAGGTGTCAGGGAGGCATGACCAAGAAAACAGGAAGGAATATGATCTTGAGGAAACCAGAAGATCATTGGCACATCCTTGGAAGCATGTTTTTAAAAACAAAGACATGCTGTTCTTGCTGTATACAAAATACCCCTAGAAACCCATTACCAAATCTAGATCTGGACAAGAAGCAAGGTCATTGCATCTGTAGTGAGGGTAGCTTTGTTTCGGGCTTTGGTCAGTTTAGCCTGCGAGCATCAGAGAAAACTCCCACTTAAAGTTCCCTAGTTAGATGATCTCTAAATCCCCTTCCAGCCTTAACTCATGAGTCATTTTTTTTAAATGCCTTCATACCGTAGAAGTATTGGGAACAGGGTTGTCACTCCCCAGCAGGTGGCCTGACCATAGCTCTGAGCTTTAGATAATAATAGTCTGAAAATGATTCGTTGACCTGCTCTGTCCTGACCTCCCCTGGACTCTGTGTCCCAGAAAGTTTCAAAATTATTCAAAGGCTGACTTGCTGGGTTGGTGATGTTTCTTTAAAGGGTAGGAAAGAATTGAGGGCTAATATCTTCCCTCTCTCACTAAAGCAGCTCATAATGCTGTGGTCTTTGAATAACTGCTGTGACTTTATAATAACTAAATTATTTTGAAATAACTAAGTCGAAAGAGGCTTAACTATTCATTAGATACATGTGATGGCTCTTCTTGGTTGTTAACTGCATCATAAATGAACTAAAACCCAAGTGGCTGCATACACCTGTGAGGGATTATTCTTAATTAAATATTTTGAAGTGAGAAGATCTATCTTTAATCCATTGGGGGGAGGTCCTCCTCCTGGTGGCAACCTCCATAAAGGACATGGAAGAAAGATTCTATTACTCTTCCTGCTTGACCTCACTCTCACTGACAAGTTCCTTCCTTCTCTGGCGTTAGAGTCTGCTTCTTCACATTCCTGAATATACAGACACATTCAGCCTTGTGGACTGAACAGCCATTGGATTCGTGGTCTTTTTGTTAGTGGACAGAAACTGTAGCCTCTAAGTTACTCTAGTAAAGCCATATCTTATATATACTTTCATTCTGTTGCTTTTGTTCTCCTAGAGAACGCTTTCTACTATAATACAGATCTATAAAGGAGAAGTGTCTTCACTTGTAGGAAATGAAACCCTTGACACCAAGCTTTGGATCAATATGTGTTGTCCTACCTAGGAGACTGGCAATTTCTGTCACTCTTTATATATAGAATCGCTTGTCCTTTGAAGGCTGGCTCCAATCATGACATCAATGTACTAGTACTTAGACACTGTGGTGCTTTGAATTAGAAATGGCTCCCATGGTCTTGAGCATTTAAACACTTGGTCCTCAGTTTGGGAGATTTAGGAGGGATGGGCTTTCTGGAGGAAGTATGTCACTGGGAGCAGTTTTGACAATTTAAAGATGTGCCATTTCTGGTTTGCTCTCTCTACTTGTGCTTGAGGATAAGGATGTGAGTACCCAGTTTCTTACCACTATTACTATGCCTGCTGCTTACTTTCTTTGCTCTGCCATCATGGATACTACTCCTTTAGAACTATAAGCCCAAAATAAGCTATTTCTTCTGCCTTAGTTATGATTTTTACCACAGCAAAAAAAGAACTAATACAGAAATCTATTCTTTCCCTGCATTTATTGTATTAGCTCCTCTGTTTCTCCTAGTTTCCTAACTCATCTTCTGTCAGAAAGTCTACTGAAAGGGAAATGTGACCTGCGAGACAGAGACATGTTTTGTTGAAGACCACTTAACGTATTTTTAATACCCTTTTCTATATCTGCATCATAAAAGCATCAATACATATATATTAGAAGACATTTTGTAGGAAATTGTTGATATGATGTGATAGTCATTTGTTTTTAATTAAGAGAAATGAATATACTACCTCTATAAAGAACACTTTGCAGTTTAGGGTGTCAGTACTTTCATAAACCCATAGTAAAACAGACACAGACAGACAGACAGACACACACACACACACACTCATGCACGCACACACACACACACACGTGCATGCACAAACACACACATACATACACACACACTGGTCCCAAAGATGTCTACATCCTAATTTCTGCAATCTGTGATTATAATGTTTTTGTGTCAAAGGGAATTAAAATACAAGTAGAATTCAAGTTGCTGATCATCTGAGTTTAAGACAAGATGGACTTGGCTTTTATATTCCTAACATGTTACACAGCTCTTTATACTGGAAGGAGAGAAATGAAGGAGAGATTCAGAGTAGTGCAAGAGCAGGAGGATTTTTCCTGACAACCAGTGGTCCTGAACATAGGAGTGACAAGCCAAATAATATGAGCAGCTACAGAAGCCAGAGTAGAGGAAACTCCTAACTCCCTTAGAGTTCCAGAAAGGAATAGAGACTTCTGAACTTCAGAAGTGTAACAAAAAACTGGTGGTATTTTAAGCTGCTAATTCTGTTTGTTAAAGAAGGAATGGGAAACTCAAGAACTGGGTAGCTAAACCGAGAGTAGATTACTTCAGCCTAGAAATGGGAAAACAATGTAAAAGCTCTAGGAAGTAAGGTAAATGAAAATAGTAGGGCTAACTGAAGTTGTTTTAAAGCATCTATTTTAATGTACATTTATAGATACCTTTATATGATTGTTCATTTAATAATTCAATTTCTAAATACTATTATTTGTTCCTTTTCATTCCAGAAGCTCCATACCAATCACACTTGGTACCTGTGTTTCTGTCAAGTGCCTTAGTTCTGAAGGGGATCAAGACCAAGTTACGGAGATATTAGCTCTTCCTAGAGCTATCCTCAACGGAGAGCGTTTATTCCCACAGGGAGATGGGCTTGTCATGTGATCCTCAGCTGTTCACAGACAAGCGCAACACAAGAGGCTCAAAAGGCAGGTCTTAAAGAGTGTGAGGTCCCATTTTGAGACAGGGTCTTTTGTAGCTCAGGCTTGCCTTGAATACACAATGAAGTTGAACCTTTGAGCTCTTGATCTTCTTCCCTCGACTTAATAAGTGTTTTAGAATTATACTACGTACTACCAGGCCTAGATTGCTGTGGTCCTCTGCAGTGATTGGGTCTGCATCTAAAGAGACGTTATAATGGATAAAACTGGAAAAATTAGGTGGGATCAGGCAATGGAGGACTAAGATCCCATATACAACTGGTTCTGTTCTATGCTAAAAAATCTGTCAATGCTGACCAACATTTTCAGTAGGACAGCAGGAAGCGGTGAGAAAAGAAATAACAGGACATACTTTGCAGTTGCAGGTGCCAGGACTTGCCTAAGCCCTGAGCAAGATCGTGGGTCTCAATTCTGTGTAACTAAGAGACTTATCCTTAGGCAGTAGTGAAACAGAACAGAAAAAAAGAGAAGAGGGTGTGTCATCTGAGGTGATCATGTAGCAGTTGTTGGAGGACTTTCTCACCAGCTCATAAGATCACATTAAGAGTACAAAAGCCTTGGGCTAGAGACATCCTCAATGGTTAAGAGCATTAGTTTCTCTTGTGGAGGATCTGGGTTCAGTTCCTAGAAGCAACATGGTGAGTCACAACCATTCATACCTCCAGTACTAGAGGATCCAACAACTCCTTCTGAAATCCTAGGACACCAGGTAGATACATGTTGTACAACATTTACATACATGTAAGTTAAAAAATGTGAAAACCTGAAACATGTAAGTTAAACAAATGTGAAAAAATATATACTATATTAAGTAGTATAAATAAAATTGTCAAAAAGTGGGGAGACAGTTCCCCAAATGGAGGACATCTTATCACCAAATTAAGTTACTGGGAATAGGCTTTTATCTAATTAACTTGTTGGTCAAAGGGGTTTTATGGGAATCCCCAAACAACCCAGGCTGTTGCCAAGGTTATAGTTTCCTCTCCACAATCTGACATCAAGGTCCCTTGCTGAAGTCAACATCTATACAAATCATTGAACATTTAGAAGTTAAACCGGAGCCTACCAAAAGCCTTTACCACTACAGGCTAGTGTTCTTGCTACCAGATAGTATTCTTCACACTACTGAATGAGATAGGTAAACACTAACACAGCTACAAACCCTTTTGTTTATAATGGTATCCTGCCTGCAAAATATGTTAGGGCAATGGTGGCACTAACTTGTGGGAGTCACCAACCAATATCTGATTTGATTTAAGATCACTACTTGAGATGAAACACATTCTGGATGCTGAGTAACCAAGAAATGAGACTAAATAGGCCGGGGACCTAGGGGAAAGCCAAATCCTACTGTTCTACTAGAGGAATAAAGCAGTAAAATGATTACTAACAATTTTCTACTATACTCATAGACCACTGTCTTACTCATCCATCATCAAAGAAGCTTCCTCTTGCAGCAGAGACCCACAGCCAGCCAATATGCAGAGACTGAGAGACCTTGGAACACACAGCCTTAAATGGAATGTCTTCATCAGTTCACTCCCCTCACAGTTCAGAGAACCCTGAGGAAGTAGAAGCAGGAATGGCATAAGAGCAGAGGGGATACATGGAAGACAGTAAAAACCAATGTTTTCTAAACAAAACAGGACCAATTCACCTTTGAACTCACAGAGACTATGGCAGCATGTACTGGGCTTGCATTGCTCTGCACCAGTTGGGGGCACTAGAGCTGAAAGGAGAATTTGACAGATGCTCCAATAGATAACCACTTGCAAATGAAAATTTAGTTATCAACAATGTTGTCTCACCGGGGAAACAAAATACTTTCAAAGGTAGCTTCATGCCTAGAAATAGATGCCTAACAGAAAGCAAACTCAACAACATTTTTAGAAATTGTCTCACAATTTCATGTAAGGGTTTTTCTGTTTTTAATTTTAACTTTGCTTATTTTTGCTTTTATTTTTTTACTCTACAGGTGCTTTGAATATGTATTAGGGCTTCTTATTTTGCATTTCTGGGATTCCTGAGTGTGTGAATGATGTCTTTATGTCTGTTTCTTTGCCTTTTCTTGGACTCTTTTTTTGTTTGTTTAGTCTTTTTTTTAATGAGTCTGTTTATTTTATCTTGTTTTATTTTATTATTAAAAAACAGTACAAATTCGGGGTCAGAAATTGGGATGACAAGTGTGTCAAAATGATTAGTTGATAGTGGTGATATTATTTAAAGGAGGTGGTGAGAATCTCATATTTCTGTGAGATGCATTTCTTAAAATATTAAAACATCATGTAGCCATCATGACCTCCTCAAAAAGGTGGAAATGGGAAGAAGAGAACTCAGGGATTTGTTAATGTGCAAGGGAAAGCTATAGTGTTAACCCAACAAAGAGTGAGTACCTATAGATAGCTCCAGGCTAGTGGAGAGAGACAACTTAACAGTCAAAAAGGATGGATAAATATAAGCTTTCAATTAAAAGCCCAAGAGCCAACACTCTACTGCTCTGAATGACAGAAGAAGCAGCCGGAGAAACAGGAAAGGAAGAAAATGGTAGTGATTTGGTGGCAATGGCAGGTCTGTAAGAAGAGAAAGTTATAAGGTAGAAAATGGAAAGGGGAAGACATGTATTGTCAGTTCATATTGCTGAAGTTTAACTGAAGTGCCAGTGTCTACATCTCACAGAACCTATTTATTACACTTTACTTCTCACATAGGAAGGGTGGGGCTCCAAGTTAGCCCTTCTTGCTCGGAAGGTATAAGACTCCATGCTCACTGTGAGGCCAGCAGTTTCCACAGGGGGAAGGCTTGACTTCAGTTTTATCCTCAGAATCACCATTGAGATAAAGGTTAGTATGGGAGAGGGAGGGGCTGATTCAAACAAATAAGTTATAACCGGGGAGCAAAGTCCTTCATAGTGGGCAGAAGCTTTAGCTCTGTACTATGAGCTTTTGTAAGATTTCAGAATACAAGGAGGAGCACATTGGCCCATTGAGGGAAGTCGGGAGAAGGCTCTGTGGATTTTGTTGTCTTAAACTTGAAATTCAGTTGAACAGTTAAGAAAGAGGAGGGGGGCTCTGAAAGACAAAGCACAGGGTGGACTGTCATTTTGTAGCAGTGATAGCTGCATCCCATCAGAGACTGTTTGCGGATACTGCAGTGGAGATGATCTTCAGGTAACCAACTGGTTCAGGCGGGAGAGCACTGTTGTGGGAGACAGAACCAGGGTGCGTCATCTACATGGCGATAGGCGATATGCTAAACTTCTCTGTACACTTGATGTCAGGAAAGCTGACTCATAAATTCGAGTCATCAGCCGCGTACACTGCCTTCTCTCTTTGAATTTAATAGAGGATTACTTTCTTTTCCAGAACACTCTTACTCCGCCGGCTGCCCTCAATTCTCTAAGTCATCTACCAAACATGTTTTAGATGTTCTATCTTATGCCTGTGTCCACCTGCAGATCATCTGTTTAAAGCTCTACTCTTGCCTCAAAGTGCAAATGACAGTTTTATCCTCTTGAAGCCTTTTATCTTCAGCCTTATCGTCTGCCTATTCTCCACATACACCATGTCTAGCTACTTGTCAATCTTCAAATACTTCTCGCTCATAGCTCACATCATTTTTCCCTCATGAAATGCTCTCCTGTGACCCTAGACTCTTTTGTTGCTACTACCTTCCTCATTCTACAGTTTACTTTCCTGTGAAAGTTGAGAGTAAAGTTTGGAACTTTTTCTACAAAGCATCTACCCCCTCAATTCTCCTGTAAAAAAACAAGAAAGGTTTTGTATTTGAGTTCATTTGCTTCGTAGCGCCCTGGTTTACCCAGTAAGCTTTGAGTGGCTTAAAAGAAAAAAAAAATCATGTCCTTTATTTCATTTGATGTCCAGAGCCATGTTTAGAGATGAATTATGTTGAGTGAATGGGTTTTAACATAAAGAAGAAACAAACTATGTCCTCTCATTAGCTCTTCTGCTTGACTCTGTGCTGGGGCAAGACTGTCAAGCTGGCTAATTGTAGGGCAAGTTTGCCCTGTTCTTTCTCTTTACACAGAGCCCAGGTAAAAGTCAAGTTGAAAGCCGCACTATCAAGGCAGCCTTCTTCCAACAGACCTCACTTGCATAAGACAATATGATTGTCCTCGTATTCGGAACTTATACAATACCTGATGCAGAGTTCATCTAATGGTTGTGGGTTAGACGTCTTGTGCTTTGGAGGTTAGAAAGATGACTCTAGGAGGTTATGAGCACACACTGCTCTTGCAGAAGATCCCAGCACTCGCCTTGGGTGACTCACAGCTGTTTGTAACTCTAGCTCCAGGGGATTCCAGACTCTATTCTGGCCTTTTTCGGCCCCTGCACTCCTATGCTCATGCCCACACACAGGCACAGTTAATTAAAATCTTTTAGAAAAGCTCATGCTTAGTTAAGACCCAGAGTTAGGACTTACCAGAGGGTTTTTTTTTTAAAGAAAACAAACTATCTTTTTTCATTATACATAGCAATCCAAGTTCCCACTCCCTTTCCTCTTCCCATTCCCTCCACTTACTCATCCCCCCCACCCCTCATCCACCCCTCAGAGAGGGTAAGGCACATTGCTTTGAAAAAATGTCCAAGCCTCTCCCTACTATATCAAGGCTGAGCAAGGTATCCATCCAAAAACGCCAGTACAAGTAGTAGGGATAAATTCTGGTGCCACTGCCAGTGGCCCCTCAGTCTGACCTAGCCATACAACTGTCAACCACATTCAGAGGGACCAGTTTTATCCTATTCTTGTTCCTTCCCAGTCGGGCTGGTGTTGGTGAGCTCCCATTTGCTCAGGTAGACTGTTTTAGTGGGTGTACCCATCATGGTGTTGAACTCTTTGCTTATATTCTCTCATTCCTTCACTCTTCAATTGTACTTTGGAAGCTCAGTTCAGTGCTCTGATGTGGGTCTCTGCCTCTGTTTTCATCAGTTGCTGGATGAAGGCTTTGTGGTGAAATTTAAGATATTCATCAGTCTGACTACAGGGCAAGGCCAATTCAAGTACCCTCTCTATTGCTTAGAATCTTAGCTGGGATTATCCTTGTGGATTCCTAGAAATTTCTCTAGAGTCAGGTTTCTTGTTAATCCCATAATGGCTCCCTCAATCAAGATATCTCTTTCCTTGCTCTCATCTTTGTCCTTCCTCCATCTCGATTATCCCATTCCCTCAAGTGCTCCTTGCTCCTCCTCTTCTCCCCTCTTGAACTCTAAGAAAAACATATATAAATCTACCTGGAAAGTTGAAATAGACAAGATCACCTGACAAAATTGGGAACATAGGGGTGTGGGGAGAATGGAGGGTGAAAGGGGAAGAGGCCAGAGGTTGGTTGGTTTGTTTCAAAAAGTTCTTCTGTTTGAATATCCTTGTCCTCACTCTGAGATACCATGAGTTCATTGTGCCCTGGGACTACTCTGGGCTGGTTGTTGGAATCTGATAAGGCACATTCCTGAAAAGACTATTTAAGGCCTGAATTGATTAATGCCTCTTTGAATCAGGATATATTCTTGCAAATCTTTCTATCCTTGATGGCCCTGAAGGAAGAGGAAATCATTTGACACTACAGTAAGGTCATTTGATTCTGAATCTGACTCAACATTGCCTCTCCTATCCCCTGATGGAGTCAATTAAATAGGACATTTAATCTCCCCTTAGTAGTTTTCTCTCCACCCTCCTATCAAATTTCTGTCATTACTTTCCCAGTTGTGCTAGCCTGTCCCATGGAAAGTACACAAACGCAAGGTGTTTTGTTCTAGAAGACTCAGATTCCCTCCATCATGTAAGCTTTAAGCTTTTCTTAAGCCTTTATAGTTTCATCTCATTTGTTCATTTATTTATATATTTGTGAATAGAGATTGAACTATAACCTAACTAAATAGTATTCACAGTCTCATTTTTGTTTTGAGACGTCTTAGTAACTTAAGTTTAAGGTAGCTTTTAATTCCCCGTGTAGCCTTGGTGATGTCAACCTTGAAATCTTACCTCCTCAACCTCCCAAATAGAGTGGAGATTACAGGTCTATGCCACCAGGGCTGGTTGTCCTATGCCTTTCAGGAAACAGTGTCTTTCACCTTATTCACCCGAGAAGGTTGCCTTTGGTGTTTCAGGCACTGAAAGGAAGATGAGCTCTGTGCCTGATGGAGACATCGTACAGGCCACAATATACATGCTCCAGACTCTGACATCATCTCTTTCTAACTGTATAATTTGGGCAGGCTTCTTATCCTTTCCTGACTTCTGCTTCATCATCTGTAGAATGGGAAATTATATGCATTCTTGAGGGTTATTAGTCAACAGTAAATAAGGCTGTAGGAGAATGCTTTTGTTTTCCTTTGAGTTGTGTTTGCAGAGTTGAAAACTGACCTTTCTGCTTTTTACTTCCTTTAAAGATTACTTTTATTATTTTTGCTTGTATATAGGTTATATGTGTACATGTGCATATATCATTTGTGTGCATACAAGTGCACATGTAACTTGTGTGAATATGCATGTAGAGATCCCAGAGTTAATATTGTGTCTTCCTTCCCTACTTCCCTCTTGATTTCTTGAGGCAGTGTCTCTCAGTGGATCAGGAGTTGCCACTTCAGCCAGCCTCAGTGAATCCTCTCTCTGCTTTCCCTAGTTCTAAGATTACAGTCAGCTGACTCTCCAGAGTCATTAAGATGGGTTATGGTATTTGAGCTCCTGCCTTCACACTTGTACAGTAAGCCCTTTGTTGGACTAGTCATCTCCCCAGTCCCAAACATGACGTTTTAGTACTCTGCTGTGATACTGGGAAAGCTACTGATCTCTGCTTCTTGGCTCCTTTAACTATAAAATGAGAATGATAATATGAGCCCTGATGTTGTAGGGTTTATGAGGATCAGAGAAAATACACACTTTTTTCGAAGTGCTGGACTCCTGGCACTGCTGCAGCCCAGCTCGGGTGTGAGTGTAAACATCGTGAGAACAGATGACAATTAGAACTTTGAAAGTGTATTCAGCACTGCACACATGTCCAGGGCTCCATTGAAAGTTAATTTCTCTGAGTTCTGAAGACAAAGAACTATATATTTTTTTCTTTGAATCTTCTTCTCTTGTGGCTTCTTAATGATCTTTAAATGAAATTTGGGCAGGTAAATAATGGTCATTGTGTGTGTGCATATCTACATTTCAGTGTAAAGAATCTGAAAGCAATATGGCCAAATTGCCTTTTAACACCCCGGAGTGCTCAGAAAAACATGCGTTTCATGTTAAATCACAGGGCCTCACTCTTACCCCAAATTTTCATGAATGATGACAGTAATTAGGCCTCTCTAAATTAAATATGTTGGTAAAACTCTCAAACTGTTTACTCTTCTAGACTCATGTGAAATGATGACATGAGAAACATTTTTAAGGAAGAATTAAGAGAGTATAATTGTAGATGGGGAAGCTCTCATGGCTGGAGAATTGATGATAGGATATCACTGGTGCTATTTATCAAGCAAAGAGACAAGAAATGGTCTGTAGGAATGCCTCAGAGTTTCAGGCATGAGGGCCTAGTTAAAATGCAGGTAGTTAAAATGCCTAATCCTCAGAGTAAATGATTCCAACAAGAGCTATGGAAGGGGTTTAGGAGTTTGTATTCTAGTAAGTTCTTAGGTGAAGCTCACGGTGCTGTTGACCTCAAGGTCAGTTTCAGCCAAAAATACCGAATCATAAGCATATCTGGGGTACCTTTCTAGAAATAGACTCATCACAGACCTACAGAATCAAGACCTCCAGACGGAATGGAAATTTAACAAGCACACCCGTTGGTTTTTAAGATGGAGGATCATATTAACTGGGTAGGCATGAATAAACATCTGTTCACCCAAGATAGGGAAATAAGGACACATCAAATATGTGAAATACGATCACATCAAAATCTAAACTGCTAAACCAATGCATTTATTGAGCTGTCTTACAAAGTACAGAAAGGAGTGTGGCACTGGTGGCACATGCCTTTGATCCTAACACTCAGGAGGCAGAAGCACATGGATTGCTGAGTTTGAGGCCAAACTGGTCTACAGAGCGAATTCCACGAGAGATAGGATTACACAGAGAGAGCTTGTCTCATGAAATCAAAATGAAACCAACTGAAAACAAAACAAGGATGGGTGATTGGTGTCTTATAGGATTGTGGGAGACCCCAGACAGCTGAATCACCACAAATTATCTCCCTATCATAGCCGACCACTCTGGAAATTGGATCATGAAGCTCCCTTTGCAATTGACCTCCTCCTTTCTTATATATTCTGCTATCTCCTCAGGTTATTTAACCAGATGTGTGGTTGGTAGGGAGAAATGACTCAAGGTGCAGGCAAGGGTCCCATGACCTTCCCTCCCTTCTTCTACTGGGGAGAATCAATAGCTTCATTTCACATGCTAAAGAGGCTATGACATATCCACTCAGGAAGTTGCTAAGCTTACTTGGGCACTGTATTTTCTACTTCATGGTGGAAGTAGGGAAACAAAACTTCCTCTGCCTGAAGCAAAAAGGCCATACTGGAACATAGGGTGAACTTAGTAATGGGAAACAGAAATCACTTCCAAGGCTTTGTTTTTTGAGAGATGATTGTGATGGATGCAGATTAAGAACAGCTGAAAGGAAAGTGAGGTGTCTCTTGGCTTGAAAAATGTTCTAATGGAATCTAGAGCAAATTCACATTAAATTTAGAATGGGAATATGGTTCTCTACCAGAGTTGTATGTTAGGATTCTCTGGGGGAGCTTTAAAATACACAACAATGTTAGACCCTGAGAGTGAGTTGCTGGTGTCTGTATTTTCTAAAGCTGCAGGAATTTTCCGGGCATATCTAGGCATACAGAGGACCAAATAGAAAGGTATGGAACCTGATCTCCATTTCATCGCCAATTACCTACATAGCCAGGGGAAAATTTTCTGGTGTCTTTAGCATGGATTCATCTTTGGTAAATAGAGGGAAGAAGAGTTGAGTTGAATTAGGTTCATGGTTTTTGGCTTTGGTATTGACTCTATGTCTGAGTAATCTGAGGGAAATTATAAAATGGACAACTTGTGCATAAACATCTCATTCTAAAACTTACAGGGTTAAAACTTGGGCTTCTATAGTTTTTCATTAAATTCCCTGTGTTCTTAGATTGGGCATGTAGGGCCTGGACTATTCAACTGGTCCCTTCTGAGTCAAGCATTCTGTATCTCTGTATAAGCTGCTCCCTGGCTTCCTAAAGCCAGAGTCAAGTTGTTTGCTGAAAATAACAGACTAGGCTTTGAAATGTCAGGCAGATATCAGATATCCTCTGTCAAATGATTTTCTCACCTTGTACTTGACTGCAGTAGTGACTCACCTAATTATAAGAACAACAACTAATCTTCTCTGGAACACTTGGTGTTTGATATCTTCCAAACATCCTTATCAGAGAGTTAGACTCAATATGGCTATTTTACTTAGGAGGGCATGGCAGCATCAGGAGACTCCTTTGCCTTGTGGCAGTGCAGTACACTTTCACATTGCTGGCTGGTTGTTTTGTTCCCAGACATAAAATAGTGACACCACTGGGAATCACATTTGGAACCTTTACAGTAGTGTGATTCAGTAGGTCTCAGATAGAGCTGATATTCAGGGATTTGGGGGACAAATTCAGACCATGCCTTTCAGCCTTTAAGATTATCTTGTGTTGTGGCTGATGCTTGTTCCCTCCCTTTGTGTGTGTTTGTGTTTGTGTTTGTTTGTGTGTGTGTGTGTGTGTGTGTTGGCCACAAGTCAGCACCAGTATATTCTTCAATTCCTTTTTAAATTATAAGTTTGGGTCTCTCACTGAATCTGAAACTTCCTGATTGGCTAGACTGACTGGCCAGCAAGCCCCAGGGATTTTCCCATCTCTGCCTACCCAGTGCTGGGATTTCAGGCACACCCTGCCACATTTTGCTTTTATATGGGTGCTGGGAACCAAAAGTGGATCCTCATTTTTCCATGGCATGCACTTTACCAACAGGGCCATCTCTCTGGCTCAGTGCTTCGAATAGCCAGGTTCTACCTTATTCTCACACAGAAAAACTAATCCATGCTCCATTTTGGTGGCATTTTACAAACATCACTGGAACTACACATATAAAGTTGTAGCCCCTTGTCATGCCCTAAAATATTCATCGCAGACTGCCATTTTCTTCTAAGTGGACCTTTGGGATGTTTTGGCTATATTTCAAAGATATTTTTGATTTTTAAAGTAAAGATTATCTACTTTGCTTTCTGTAAAGGAGTGAAGAGGTTTAAGTGTGCAATCAGACAAAGAATATTAGATAAGAGGAAATCTTGTGAACTCTACAGGTCATGCTAGAACTGTGACTACAAAACAGTGGCAGTAGGCACATGCAATTCTAAAGCTCATCTAAAATACAATTGAGCTGATCTTATGTAGCTGGTACCCAGAGTTTACCAGGTCTTATGTAGCTGGTACCCAGAGTTTACCAGGTCTTATGTAGCTGGTACCTGTAGTAATGAGGGGAGCGGGCCCTGCTTTTCGTCCTGCCCGGCTCC
>LOEQ01009053.1:91566-102452 GCA_001685075.1 Bramus lutescens | reverse complement strand
AGAGAGAGAGAGAGAGAGAGAGAGAGAGAGAGAGAGAGGGAGAGAGAGAGAGGAATGTCTCCAATGAACGGAGAAACGGGGCTGTGGATACTTTTGAAAACGCTGACCCACAGTATCCACACATAAATTTGGACAACTGTCACTGATTGCTACTGTTTTAGAAAGGGTGTTGACCTTTCAGAGGATCTGACTTCTTAAAACATCGTAAAGTTTCCGCTGGGTGGTTCTTTTAGTAGTGGCAGATTTGGATCAGGGAAAGGTACTAATTCTAGAAAGCTACAACACAGCACGTGTTTGTACTCTTGTTTTAATATGTCTTATGGTACAGCATGTTCCTTTCCGCATTGTTGTTTTTACTCATTAAGCCGTGCACACACAATTATTTCACTAACACATTAATCCACAAAATTGAGGAGTCTCTAATGTAGGTTATTTTGAGATGAATTTAACTTCACCGAGCTTGGCTTATTTGTACAATTAATATTAGTCAGACATATCAAATTCAGTATCATACTAGTCAAAAACATGTTGTTTTATATTTTTAATCTTTTTATTTATGCGTATGTATAGGTGTATGGCATATGTGTATAGGTGCAGAGGCCAGAAGAGGATGTCAGGTCCCCTGGAGCTGGAGTTACAGGCAGTTCTAAGCTAGTCAGTGGTGGTGCCGAGGACAAAATGTGCGTCCTCCTTAAGAATAGCCAGTGTTCTTCATCACTGAGTTGTTTCTCCAGCCCCCATCATTATTTTTTTCTGAGAAAGAATATGACTGGTGGGATTGGTGGACAGACAGACAGACACACCAGCTCACAGACTCAGGAGAGACCACAGAACTGCTTGCCCAGCTTCTTCTCCTACAAATGAAGAACCAGAGGCAGAGGACAGGTAGGAATCTCATGAAGAAGGAGAAGGCAGCAAATGACGGCTCAGCCTTGCGGCCTAAAGTCCTCGCTCACCACACTTTCTGCGTTGCGAGTCTTTCCGTCCCGAGTCTGCAGTCTCCTGGATGTGCCATGGGCTTTAAACTGCGTTTCTGGCTCTGGCACATTAGCCGCAGATAGCAGAGCCATCACGGACTCTGGGGAAGAAGATATTCTTGAGGTTAGTGTGCATTGTGCAGTACATGACAGGAATAACCACCTTTTGTTATCTACCTAATAGGACTTAGACGGCCCAGAGAACACCTTTTGTATTGGGTCTGTGGATAACAACCTGCCAGCTCGGGCAGATACACCTCACTTTACAAACTCTTTCCCATTTATTTAGAACAGACACTTGGTAGTAGAACACAACACAACGATGCTCTTCCAAGATGTCTGAGCTTCAAGGCAAGCAGCTGGCAGCAGGAAGGTCCCGTGGCTCTGCCTCCTTAGCTATGCTGGGTAAATGACGGGTCTGGGCATCCAAGCCACAATTCCAAGCTAGAATAGGGAGGCCTTGGTGAACATTCTAAATCATTTATTCCTTCTAGTGGACAAAATGACTTTCTTTCGGTACTTGTACATTTAGCAAATACTAGGTGTGGGAAATATACGTGGTTTTTGAACTCAAGGAAATATTTTTGTTTTAGATTGGAAACCTTGAACACAGCAGGGTGTCACTCCTGAAGCATGGCAGACTCTGTCCAGGTCTGAAACTCAGATTAAATGAACAAATACAACTTTTCTTCATTTCTGCGAGTCGCTTCAGTAAGAAGGCTATACCTTTAAGATACCCAGAATGGACTTACAGCTAGCAATTACCCATTCCAGTCCATGTAAACAGGATCATAATTCATATTACAGAGTCTACAGCACATTTGAAAATGCCCACTGCGAATCTGAAGACAGCATATATTTGCATAATTTCACATGTCTGGTTCCTAGTCTCCAAGTGAGTTTTTACAAAGAAATACGTAATTGGTATTGATCAATTCCAGGTAATGACAGCAAAGGTACTTTTTGAAGAGAGCCGGAACTTTCCAACACCTTCTGGAGTAGAATGTCTGAGATATTATAAAGGAAATGGGAATTGTATTATGGGTGGGACAGAGCCCCGTCCTCATGGCTATGTGCTGCACAGCAATTTGAAATCTAGAGATCCCCCATGGCTAAGGGGTCAGAATATTTGAAGAAGGGTCACTGTGACAGAGTGAGGATAGCGCCCCCGTCCCCAGTCCCGGGTACCCGCCAATGGCCGATGTCTGGGGAGAATTTACGAAAATGAACTCAGGAGAAACTGAGAGCATTTTGTTGTTTCACGTTGGTAAAATCAGAGAAGGTTGGCAGTGTGGTCCAGTTCAACCAAGCTGGAGAGTAGAGACGCCCGGGACAGAGACCGGCCACCACCCTGTCCCTACCCTGCCCTTGGGTCCTACTGGATCACCACACATTGAAATGACCCCTAGTGTAAAACACGGACTTTCGTTTCCCAGGTAGCAGACATTCTAAAGGCAGGGAGGGTCAGCGCAGGTTTGCCAGCCTCCATCCCACTCCCTGCTCAGTCAACTTCAGAGACCCCATTGCGGCTCTGTAAAGGACATCGCTTTTTTCTCTTGTCCATTTACCACACGAATTTATAACCCTCCGGGACTCTCGACCGAGCCAGATTTTCTTTCCAGAAGGGACTTCTCTTCCGAGTCACAGCGGATTCCTGGGACTCTGAGTTCCTAGAGCAGTTGTAGCTACAGAGGCAGAGGAAGGCAAACAACGAACTAAAACAGAGTTTCGCGATCTTTCCAGCAGCATTGTTAAGCGCGAAGTGCCGAAAGCTAGCAGGGCAGGACTGCCCAGGCGCAGTCACCACGTTAGGAAAACCAGGCTTCCGTGGCCAGAATGGAAAAGTTCTCAGCTTTTCTCTCCTCAGCTGTGTAAATCGTGACTTTGCCGTGAGAAGGCGTTTGGCATTTGTGTTTAAAAGAGCTGTGTCTCCAGCCCTGCACAAATTCTGCAGAATCTGTTTAAGTGATTCTTTTTTATATCTTAAAGAGCAAATCTGGGGAGAGGAATATAACACTAAGGGATTCGGTTCTCAGTCGTTCTCACAACGTAGCAGTCTTTAGAAGGAAGTCATCTAAACCAGGCCGAGAGAGGGTGGTGTCCAAGACTCAGCCACTGACCAAAGGCCATCTTGCTGGGTTTGCAACAAATAAAGCTATTAAATATTAGTGTGGTTTACAGAAGGAAGGCGTAATTTAAAAAAAAAAGCTTAAAAAAACCTGATTCTAACTATGGCAAAATGAAACTGTAACGCACAGGCATACAGGCTTCACAGAAAGCCGTTTATGAGATAAACACTTATTGTGAGCCAAGAGATTCAGTGATTGTAAATGAAAAACAGGAAGAAGCAAAAATAAGAACGAACAAAATGCAGGTTTGTAATACAGGCTGAAAATGAAAATTACCTCACAAAGTGTGATGTAATTAATTTCAGAAAATTATATAATGATGAATACAAACATATAAAAAACCACTTTCCATATATATATGCTTTGAATCAAGCTAAGAGTTTAATTTGGAAGCCTTTCTGAAGGAAAAACATGAATGTCCCAGTGTGTTCATTCTACCAGAGTAATTATCTACAAAGAATACTCCATGATGACAAACTTCATTACTCAATAACACTGGTAAACATTAAAATATTTAAAGAATAATACTGTGCATCATGGTTTATTCTATTTAAATGTCACAATCACAGCAGCCTTTTATGCCTGTATTTCTTTGAATTGCTAGGAATTGATGTGCTACTTGTGCAAGCTGATATTATAGTCATATGACCTAATTAAACATCGGGATCCATATTTTAAATATATAATTACCAGAGTCATCATTTTAAAAAACGTAATTACCGCTTTCTACATTAATAGCAGAAATTGGTATTCAGTGTCAACAGGCTATGGAAAGTTCCTGGATAATTGTCTTTTCTGTAAAGAAACAATGAAAATAATTTTGGTGTGGAAACCCATTTTAAATATTATTTTCATACAACAGATTGCCCTGTCTTTAAACGCTGAGAATTCCCGCTTTCAGAACCTTCCAGAATTATCTGATGTCATTTGCTGTCATTTGTAATTCATTCATTTTTGTTGGTAGAAGCACATTTTCACTCTGAGAGTTTGGGAAATCCACACACAATATCAGCAAGATGTCTGAGTGACGCAACATTTTCCCGTTATTTCAAAACAGAGCCGCTTCAAAGATTCAGGGGCTTTGGGGAAGATTTCATTTCTGAATTGCAGAATCAATCATCACGACCTCTTCGTGATTTCAATATTGCAAATCCCTTCTGATTAGCCCTCTTTAAGCAGGAGATGACCTGGCTTTGGAATTGTTCGGCCCTGTTGGAAGCCCTGTCTCAGAGAACAGCAGATGATGTAATTAGATTGCATCGTGTGTTTTCCATAGAAAGAAGGCATGATTTGAGGACTGATGGGAATGATCCCCTCATTCCTATATTTAGACTGCTCACGTCAGCAGGGCAGCAGGCCACGGACCAACAACTGAGGGTCCGGATCATATGTAGCTTTTTAATTTTAAAAATATGGAAAGATTAAAAAAAATAAAGTAACTGAAAAGTGGCCGATGAAATGTTCCCCCATTTAAAGAGCTATTCTTCATCCCTGGAGTGTAAGAACACCCCATTTTCCCATTCAGAGGATTGATTGACTCAGACTGCAATCCAGAACCGTCTGGGGAAGCAGTTAAGCTTAGGATCCAATAAGGAGCCAGGCCAGAAAGCAAGCACTTCAAGTTCATGGAGGGGCGCCTGCCAAATTCCTCCTTAGTTTGCAAGTGAAAATACAAATGTGATATTTAACAAAAACGCTCCTTTCTCTTTTAAATGGAATGTGTAAACTAGAGATTATGTGGCTAAGCCAGATCTTATTTGAGCTCCATCTAGCACATAATAGCAGTAGCAAGGAGGTGAATCATTGGCCCTTTCTCAACATTTGATCACACTTATATATTTACAGGAAGGACGATAGTTCTAACCAGGTTCCCCTTCTGGTTTCTCTTCACGGATTTCCACTTTTATACAGTCAGACCACAACATTGTCCCACATTCTCGCTGTGTTATACTTGAAATTATCAACGCTGCACTGAGTTGAAAAGGGTACCATTTACCCTTTAGCAAGAGTCACAGAGAGAAAGCAGTGGTGTCCCTTGAGACCAAGAGATCAAACATTCCCTGGAGGGGCTGGGACGATGCTCAGTTGACAGGGTGCTGCATGTGCAGCCATGACGTCCCGAGTTCAATCTCTAATAAGCAAGTCAAAGACCAGATGCAGTGGCGTGCACCTCACAATTCAAGTCTTGGGGAAATGCAGAAAATAGGTTCCCGGGGTTCACTGGCCGGCCAGCCCATTCTAACTGGTGAGAAAACCTGCCTCACAACCCAGGATGGATGGCTCCTGAGGCTTACTCTCACCTGCTGTCTTCCATGCACAAGCATACATGGACCTGTGGACCCATGAACAGCACCCCGTCCCCCCGCCACACACACTTAATAAACAGTTGTGCACTGTTTAGATGGGATTATTAAATGTAGATATTGAAGGGTTTCTTTTTTTTGTCAAGCGTTAAGCAACATAACGAGAATAAAGATAGATAGACTCGTATGAAAACTTTAGAATCGTCGGAGAAAACAATTTAAGGTGAAAATCTATAGTCCTGATGAATTTGACTATAATTATCCACTCATCCTAGGACAGCTGGAGATTTAATTCACATATATCGAGAGAGCAATTTCTCTAGAGCCCCCCCCCACATACACACACACAGAGAGAGGAGAGTCATCTTTTGAAATTATACAAATGATTCTGATTATGAATTCGTTAGCTTACATACCCAACAAATGAAATATACTTACAGTGTGAAGATGAGCAGAACAATTATATATACTAATACATATATTTATATGTAGAATATATTGTATGTATATATACATATATGTGTGTTTGTACACACACACACACACACACACATATATATATATCAGACTAAAAGTTTGAAGCCGCTGTTGTTCTGATGATGTTTACTTTTTCTGTGACAATCCCAGTGTTGTCCTTCAACAAGGCTGAAATGTCCCCAGTAAATAGCTTTTTGGTATTAAAAAATTACCAAATGACTAAAATATCATTAAATGATTTCATTATTTAAAAATGTCGATAGAAGTTAGCTTTCCAATGCGCTTTAAAAATAAACCATTAGCATATTCGAGGGTTATAAAGACCCATCAGCCAGGCTCTGCGCCTGCCTCATGGGTGACTCAGGCCACAGTGTGGACTGTGTGTCTTACTCTGCCACCTGGTGGCCAAGGTGGGCAATTAGACAGGTCCACATTCACCCTCTTCTTGCCCCTCTCTCTTTTGTAAACTGGTTAACTAAGCTTCCCGCTGCTGTGATTCCTGACGCTGTGGAAGCCTTTGGCAGTTCATGTAAAAGCAACAGGACAGACAAGACAGGTGGCTTTAGGAACCTACTGTTCTTTTTTTTTTTTTTCTTTTTCTTTTCTGTTTTTGGAGTCAGGGTTTCTCTGTGCAGGCCTGACTGGAACTCACTCTTTAGACCAGGGTGACCTGTGTGAGAGATCTGCCTGCCTTTGTCTCCTGAGTACTGGGATTAAAGGCGTGTCATCACCTCTGGGCAGAAACCCATTGTTAAGATAAGGAAATTCAAAACAATTCTTTTATCTTTACGTGGTGTGTCTGTAGACGTCTAACCGGTTTATTTTAGTCTCCTTGTGCTTTGGAAGAAAAGCAGGGATTTAGTCAAGGAAAACTGAAGAACAAAGGACCTCAGTAAGGACTTCTCTGCACAACACTCCCGGGCTTTAATGGGAACATCTCACTGCCTTCCCAGAGAAGAAAGCAGCCCATGACATTCCTGTCAGCACACATCCTGAAGGTGACATGCCCTGCGAAATCTAACCTTGGAATAATGATCATTTGCTAATAATTACCATGCACGATGAACAATTTCATAATTATATACAAAAATAACCCACTGTCACAAATGCAGAAAACCTCTAGGCACAAATGTCAAATGGGCTGCAAAATCACAAGATGAGCCTAGAGTTTCTTCTTGTGCAAGGTAAGAAGACCCTCAAAACACACAAGGGACACCCAGGAGACTCCCATGGGCTACACCTCGGACAATGTAAACATTAACACAGATGGTAACAGCAATGACACTTACATCATTGAATAGAATAACCTACGTGACAAATGTGTGTGTGCACGCACGCGTGCGTGGGTGTGCGAGTGTGTATGCGTGTGCATGGGTATGCGTTCCTGAGCATGCGCACACATGCTCACGGACAGAGTAGAACCCCAACTAATAAAAGAAAAAGAAATAAAAGAGCAAACATAATAACTGATTTGAATATGATTGTGAGTGGATGGCGAATCAGGCCAGTGAGATTTTGATTAAAAAAAATGGGGTACTCATAGATTTCAAAATATAAAAGCTGAAACGAATTTCCTCTTTTCTAGCATTTATTCTATTATGTTTTGAGGATTCACACATGAGAACGCTATCGGCATCATTTCTGTCTTACACCCCGTCCCCGGCTCACCCCATTCCCTTTCACCTTCACGACTTTTTATTTACTTATCACTGTTTCGTGTGTACACCTGCTGAGTCTTTAGTGGCGCTCCTACGCACGTCTGTTTAGAAATGGCTGCTTGCGGCTGGGTAACCTTCCAGGGGCCTCTTTTCTAGAGGGAACTGATTCTCCCTCTCTCAGGAGCCACTGATTATTGTAGCCCTTAATCTAGGGGGAGCCTTGTGAGATTTCCCCAACCAGGCTGGCAAGTGAGCTGGCGTCATTGTTCAGGGGGCCATGCTGTTGAGATTTCATGGGTACAGCTCCCCTGTCACAGACAGAAGGCACTGTCCCATAGCTGCTCTCCTCACCCCTGGGCGTTTATAATCTAGAAGACAGCATCTCCCACTAATCACCCTGCTCCACTGACTCCTACAATCTTCCTGCCCTCTCTTCTGTGATATTCACATTTCTTATGAGTTACAAGAGGAAAAAGTATAGTTAGGATGGAGAAATGGAACCAACACCGCATTAGCCAAGTCGTTTAAAGAAAGGAAATACAGTTAGCTCTCACATTGGTAGGCTGTGTAGGAAGCACAGTTGACCATCACATTGGTAGGCTCTATTTCTGTAAATTAGCCAACCACAAGTCAAAAATACATGAAAAAGTTGCATCTATTCTGACTGCGGAGACCTTTCTTTGTTATTATTCTCTAAGCATTCACAGGGCATAAAGCGTTATAAGACATCACAGTATGTTTTAACACTTATGGGAAGATGTGCATGGGACATATGAAAATACATTGCCATTTTATATAGGAGCCAGAGAACCCACTAATTTGGGTATCCAAAGGCATTCCTGATCATATTCCCCACAGATGTTGAGAGATGACTGCACACATTGACATATGTAAGAGTTAAAAAAGGTTGGGCTTTATTTCTACGTCCAGAACTGGGAAATAACCCAGATTTCTCCCGGCTGAAGAACGGTCAAGAGATTGTAGTACATTTACACTATGGTGTACTACTCAGCTGTTAAAAACAATGGCATCTGGAAACTTGTGGGCAAATGGATGGAACTAGGAAAAAACCATCCTGAGTGAGGTAACCCAGATCCCAAAGGACAGACATGGCATGTACTCACTCAGAAGTGGATATTAGCTGGAAAGGATAACCATGCTACAATTCACAGACCCAGAGAGGCTAGGTAACAGGGAGGGCCCGGATCGGGGGTGCTTGGATCTCCCAAGAAAGGTGGACTGGGGTTGGGTGGGACGGGAAGATGAAGGATCCATCAGGTTGGGATTGTTTGGAGGGAGAGAAACTGAGATACTGGAGACAAGGTGCATTAGGTGCATTTCAGGGTCGGGGAGAAACCTGGTGCAAGGGAAACTCCCAGGAATCTACAAGGATGACCCCAGCTAAGACTCCTAGCAATAGTGGATATGTAGCCTGAACTGGTCCTCTCCTGTGACCAGGCAAGACTTCCCATGGAGGGATTGGGACACTAAACCAGCCACACAGCCTTGCCATGTAGTCTGCCCTGTCTGTGCAGAAAGGGAAAGCACTCCTGGCGTGGTCTCTGACAGACCTTCTATACATCTCTCGAGTCTTTGCAGGGGAGACCTCAGGAGGCCAGGCGGACGGATGGGGCTGGAAAGCGCGAGTGGAGACAAGGCCAAGGGGATGCAGAGACATTGGAGAGAGGAGAGAATATGGCTGACACGACTCAGGCTCCAGGAAGACAGAACAGAGGTGAGGGGCTTCCCGGAGCCTGAGTTCTGTCAGCCTGGACCCTGAGTAAGAACAAGCTCACAACATTGGTTCGTGGGCCATGACAGGAGTGTGACTCCAAAGCGGGGGCCAGAAGTAAGGGGAGGCTGGCATTCGCGAGGTGCTGTGCTTTTCCTTTCCGATATTGGTAAAACCTAAAGCTGCTATAAGAATTCCACCTATTGGAATGGATGAGCACAGACTCACTACACAAGAAAGGAACACAGTAAATTCTAGGAAATTAAGCTATGCTACTGGGCCTTGACACATTGCATTTGCGACTATCTGGATCCCTGTTAGGATATTCCCACATGTGTAACGTTCCAGGGGAATAGGGGAAGGAGAGGCTGCAGTCAAAGCTTCTCAGCAAAAGGCTAAAAATCCTAACAAGAATATTTTATCATGCACCTTACACAGTAGTGTTAGATCTATCTCCCCATCTCCGATGCGTTTAAAGCCACTTCTGTCCTCCAACACAAAGGGCATTTTTCAGAGTTTTTCAATGCTTATTCCAGGAGCGAATCCATGCCTTGCCTCTTTCCTAATGAGGACAGGACAGTTAAATCACTGTGTTATAGGGAAGGCATCCATTGTCCTCTGCAACTCAATGCACGCACCTACAATCTAGAGCTGGCTTCCTGAGTTTGTGAGCTGTGCAAGAGCACAGCTAAAAATGACTGAGTGCTTGCTTAGTGTATGCAGAAGTCTTGGGCTTGATGGGTCTGTAGTGCATACACTGGGGATAGTCCTGCATACGTGCATGAACTAGACACAATGATAGTGTATAGGTGATACTGCCTCCAAAAGAAGCTTTACCCTTGATTTCATTCCTAGTGGTAGCCACCTTCAGATTCCTAGACATCCTTGAACAAAGGGCCTGGCATTTTGATCTTGCCGTGTTGCCCATGAGGACCACAGCAGGCTTCACCCTCATCTCTCTGTCCTGTGACACACTAACCCAGTGACGGAGTTTATCTCTCCCCAGTCTCTCTCCAGGGTTTGCTACCACAGGCTGATACCTGCAGGGACCAGATAATGAGGCGCCCCAGTTGGACTGGGTCTGTCAGAGACCCTCCTGTGGGGAGGGCTTGAGGAGAACCGGAGGAAGATAGTTTTCAAGATACAGTGAGAATCCGGCTGATCGCATGTAGGGTGTGTGCCTCCTACAATCCAGGTTTTCCTATTAAAGATGAACAAACACGCAAACAAAACCCCTAGAGATGCATGTTTATATCAACGGTGAGCTCATTCTGTTTTAAACTCTGACCCAATTAGAAGAAATAGCTTCTTGAATACCACACAATCTGCTTGGCCACTGTGTTTGCTAGTTTGTGGTCGCTGGTTCAGAACTTCAGAACCACTAACACACCCTTCCCTCCCTGCTTCTCATCAGGCCTGATCTGTTTCTCTCGTCCCCTTACAATGCTATGCAGTTACTTGTGTAGTGTGGAGTGACCCATGCTGGCCCCTCTGCTCTGTGTTGGGGTCCCGTTTACCCTGCCCCATGCTGGTCCCTCTGCTGTGTTGGGGTCCCATTTACCCTGCCCCATGCTGGCCCCTCTGCTCTGTGTTGGGGTCCCGTTTACCCT
>LOEQ01009053.1:75340-90481 GCA_001685075.1 Bramus lutescens | reverse complement strand
CTCAAGCACCTGCGTCCCTCTCTCCCCGACTGTGGGTGCAGACGCAGCGCGCCTCAAGGTAAACCTGGAGATGCCCCTGCTCCCATGATGTTCCCACTGTGATGCCATCGACGTCATCTTTCTGACTGGTACATCTGAAACTGGGTATGACGTCACCTCCATTTCCAATGAGCACAAAATGGCAATGCCGCGGTGGACTGCTACCGGCCAATGGGCTCCCGCTTTCAATCCGGCCCAGACAGCACTGAAGTGCGAACGTAGCAGGAGCTACAATTTCCATTGTGCAGAAGAACTACAAACCTAGAAATCAGATTAGGATCTCTGACGTCAGAACTAGAGCTGCCAGAGCACACGTGTTGTTTTCTGGTGATGTCTGCATCTCGGTGATCATTCCCAGGCAAGCTTAGGGAGCTACATCCAAGCTCACGGGCTGCCAGGAGCAAGCTCTGGTGATGAGAGACACAGCAGAAGAAGGCTCAGATATTTCCCTGAACAAAATGCCAAGGAGAACATTGGTCGCTTTTATTCACAAAACCAAGCGGGGAGAAAACACTTGTCCATGGTAAGAGATGCAAACTCCGACCTTCCCCTTAAAAAAAGTGGCAGGTTGTTCCTATGGCTCCCACTCAAAAGCTCATGATGCTGAGGCTGCCTCAGAAGAGAACTGATCTTTTCCTACTTCACACAAACAGAAACAGGAACCAAAAAGACAGGCATCAAAAGTTGTAAGTTTACTTGCAGAGTGACTCCTAATATCCTTAGGGAAAGTGTTCAGAGCGCAAATACACACAAAGCTACTTTGAAAAGTCATTTACACTTGTGAGCTTCTCCGAAACAGAGAGAAATGAACTCTTGTACCCGAAGGGCTGACGCACTCAGCAAACACGGCACTCTTGTAAAGAGCATCTTTATAATGTGTGTCGGACACGGCCAGAGCCAAGTCTTAGTCCTCCTCCGAGGAGAACACAGCACTGATTCCCAGGCCGTCGCCACCTTCCAGCTCCTTTTCTTTGTCTTCAGGGACAGATGGGTCATGTGCTTTTCCTTGGTTCCTTTTATTTTTACGAGTACAAAGTGGATTGTTCTCTGTGATCTCAGAATGTGAGTTGGAAATAGTTTTTCTTTCCATAGCATGTTGTAGACAGTTATAAAACCTGTAAGGAATTTAAATACATGGTTACATGTGAATGACTGAAACACACCTAGACTTGATCTATTTTTTTTAAGCTTGACAATGTCATGGTTTAGCCTGATAAATTATAAAGTCAATCAACTAAAACTTGGCCTTCATCACTGTGAACTGTGTTCTCACTCTTTAAGAACGCTACTCACAGACACCGGTTTCTAGTCAAGGGCTGTGTTCCCATCTCTGCATCAGCATCCCTCCTCACAGCCAGCTCCTTCCACGCAGGTATCTTCTTATAAACCGGGCCCAGGGCCGGGCCAGAGTTTTCCTTCACACTTCTGGCTGCATACTACTTTCTCTAGGGAATAATAGCACCTCATCTTGGACACCCAGTGACTCCAAGGCCTATTTTGGGCAGTCACCATTCCTTGGGCAGAATTACAGTTACTTGGTGGTGATCAGAATGCCCAGCTGCACTGTTACAAAAGCTGAGGATCTACCTTGGGCTCCTCTCTCAACTGCACTGCCTAGCACGCCTGCACACTCCAATGCTTTCTGAAAGAACACACAAGTACATATTCATCCTCATCCAGTTCACGGCCATCATGACCATATCAGCACACTGCTGATTTCTAGAGTCCTACTGTCCAACCTGGGTGAGACTGTGGTCAGCACTGGGAGGGGTTAGCTGTGAAGTTCTCATCTATGTGGAGTGGAGCTGGGGGCTGCACCAGACAGAAGGGGGGCCAGAGAAACATTTCACCAACCCTTTTCTCACTCAGTCACTAAGGGTGTTGAAATCACCTGCTAGTTAAAGTAAATACCCATAAAAACCTAAATACAAGAACTCAAACAAATAGGGAAACATCACCAGACTGAATTTGGCAATGATAGCTTTCTTGGGTTTAATACCAAAACCAGACAACAACAGAAAACCAGACTAACAGCTTCCTAAGAAGCTAAAACTTTCTGTGTAAAGACGCTGCCAGGGTGGCGGCAATCCCTACAGGGAAAGCGCAAACAACTGCCTGTCAACAGATGAACAGGGTATTGTGGCTTCTTTTAATGTTTTATTATTCAATAAAGTTCAGGAGTCAAATATTAGGGAATAAACCTGATTGATTCATGGAGCGTCAGAGCAAAGATCACTTCACCCTCTTCTCCACCATCATTTTTGTTCCCCTACTCTCTGCATCCATCTATCCCTTCTGCGTCAGCCAGAAAACTCTACAGTCCACATCACGGGTGGCCTCAGGGTGAAAACACACACAAATCTCCCACCACAGGGAAACAAAATGTGTCCATAAACACAATGGGGTGTGGCCAGTCTGGAAAAGAAAAGTGACTGAGGCACCCACAGTACAGCAGCGTCCTTAAGGTTAGTAGTCAGGGACTGTAGTCGTGGCGGTCCTCTTGCAAAGCATGCGCAAGGCCCTAGGTCGATACCCAGTACTGCAACAAACAAAACCAGTACCACCCAAGTATACTACACGAGAGTACACCAAGACAGGAGCTACACACAGGACAGACTGCATGATCAAGCGGCTAGAGGAGCCAAGCTCACACACACGGACAGCGGAGTGCTGGGAGCAGCTGTAGGATGGAGAGAGGCCGGAGTTCAGTTTCTGCTCAGGATGACGAAAGCTCTGGAGATGGATGGTGGTGATGGCTACCAATGCGGACGTACACAATGCCATGGGTCAGAACGGCTACCAATGCGGACGTACACAATGCCATGGGTCAGAATGGCTACCAATGCGGACGTACACAATGCCGTTGGTCAGAACGGTAAATTTCTGTGACTCATATTTTACCACAGTAAAAAGGTTAAAAGAAACCCAACCAGTGCAAACAGATTCAATTACTTTGCTTTTCTGATTTCTTTATTCTTAACAATATTATATGCCAACATATTCATTCCTCTATTGTTTTATTTAATATTTTATTACACAGTTGATGAAAAGAAGAACATGGTTAATTTCTGTCTACTCGGTGCCACATGGCTTCACTGGATCCAGGTGCTGACCCGGGACTAACAAAAACCCCTCCAAAGGCAGATCCACAAACCTCCAGTTTCCCACCTGGATATCGTTATGTATGAAACATCTTTTGGTGTTTGTCGGTCCTTGTCTCTTCCAGTCTCTAAATTGGCTCTTTACGAAGCAGTCATGGTCCCAGGACTGCCCTGCCTGGCTCCAGAGGCTCGCTGCAGGCTTTCCGTTGCTCTGCTGGCTGAGACCCTTCCCACAGAGAAGCAGGCATCGGGACTGTTTGTCACAAACATGAACATGGCCTTTTCTCTATTAAAAGTATTTAGGGTTTGAGGAGATGGCTCAGTGGGTAACAGGGCTTGCTGCGTAAGTATCCAGGCCTGAGTTCAGACCCCAACACCATAGCAGAGGCTCGTGNGCCTGGAGAAGCAGCTCTGTGAGGAGCAGAGACTGAGGGCAGCCAAGGCCTTTTTGCCCCCATCCTACCACCAGGTTTAGTCAGGGACCCTGTCCCAAGGCAGAGAGTGAGAGCAGGACACAAGACTTCCAGACCTGAACATACGTGCAGATAACACACATATATCATACATAGGCATACCTGCACACATGTATAGATACCGCACCCCCAAATACATAGGTGTACCTGCATACATGTGCAGATACTACACACATATCATACGTACATAAGTATACTTGCATACATGTGCATACACCACATAAAGTGACACCATTCTCATACATATATATGTGCACACATGTGATCAGACACACATATATCACTGACACATATGAATGCACATTGACACATGAGCACACCATGCACATATACATCATACCTACATATGCATGCATCTAATAACACACACAACATATTTTTAAGTACTTTTACTTTTAACTCTTATCTTTGTCATACTTCTAAACTAGTTGTTGATGTTTGCTGGCTTGAGAGCTCCAGTTCTATCTGAACCACGAGAAACACGCTCCCCCGCCCCGCCCCGCATGCTCACCCGCTGTGGCTGCCTTTTCTCCTCCAAGACCAGGAGTTCTGTGCTTGCATCTGGCTGATGTGCAGACGGCTCCCAGAGGAGCACCTTAATTTGCTCACATGCTCTGAAGCCACATGTAATCTTGTAATCAGGATCTTAAGACACTTTTTACCCTTCTTTAATTTTTTCCTGATTTTATATGATGAGCCTGGCTCTCTTGATAGTGGCATGCAGACTATCAACTCAAAATACATTTTTGAGTCAAAGGATTTAACTCATAATTTGATTTTATGGTTGGTGAGCGTGGCTCAATTAACTTCACCAGGTGTATAGTTAGTTGATTTGGGGCTATATTTATAATCTTGTTGAAATTCAGGGCAGAATATAGAGAAACTGAGCCGTTGCTTCCTGCATCTCCACAAACGGCCCCCGTGGGGTACATCTGTAGACTTCGACTCTGGTGGCAGTACGTGTCTGTATGCAGTTCCTGTCTGCAGTCTGGTGGGCGGCCAGGCACATGTCAGCTGATCCTACTTTGGGTAGGAGTCCATGCTTTGTGGCCGGGTTTATGAGCAATTTTTTAAAACCAGGATCTACCTGCTGTAATGCTGAGACAGCCACTGTATGTGAAAAATCAGCTTCTCATCCCTGCATTGCTCTGAGATAGCCACTGTGGGTGAGGAATGGGCTTCTCACCCCTGCATTGCTCTGAGATAGCCACGGTGGGTGAGGAATGGGCTTCTCATTCCTGCATCTAATCTGATACAGGTCACGCAGCTCCCCAGGGGAAGCTTCGTTAACTCTAAGGATTCCATGCTTCTGGGTGGGACTACTGTGTCGAGTAAATGAAGAGGAAAGGCTCTCCTGTTCTGAGAGCCCACAGCAGGCACCGAGGCCTACCACAGAGAACATGATGTTTAGTAATATCAGTAACTGTTCTGTGGGCTAGCATTTCCCCAGGTTAGTGCTAACACAATCAAAAACAAGACAGTGAGTTGGTGGAGCTAGGCTGAGGAACTTGGTGGGACAGGATTGAACCAGGCTGCTGTGGGGACAAGTTCCCACTGCTATCATGGCACTTTTGGTCTCAGCCGCAGCCGCAAATTTCTAGGTAGTTGAGGGGTTCCGGTAGGGAGGGCAGCGCAGGGGTTTCCCTGTAGTATGGACAAGACTGACAGTGGGTACAGAGACCAGAGACAGAGCTCCTGTGTGCAGCCTGCTCTGAGAGAGCTGGGGGCTGCTGCACAGGTCGTGAGTAAAGAAAGAGGCGATGGAGACGGCAGGGAAATGACTGCAGAGGTATTTAGGGGGTGATGAGACACGGGACTGGCAAGAGCGTGGGAAGAAGGAGACAGGGAACCCACAAATGATGCCAAAATGCCCATGGTTCTCAAACCTGGAAATGTGCAGCTTGGGCTGGTGAGCCACAGTGCAGTGACTTGGGCTAAGAGCACCTGCCACGCGAGCCTGAGAGCCTGAGCTTAGTCTCTGAAACCCACGCAACCCACAGAGTTGTCCCCGACCTCCACAAGTGTGCTTGGGCTGCGAGTGCACACTCACATGACGAGTGCATGCATGCGTACACACAAAACAACCCCCCAAAAAAACACCAAAAACCAAAACCGACAGATACACAGCTTGCCCAGAGGATGCGGTGGCACTGCTCACACATGTGGAGGCAGTGTTTACAGGAAAGCCCTGTACAAGGGAGTGTGTGCTAGTCCACTTGCCAGGTGGCAGAGCTGAAGAACAAGAACACCGAGCTGTGAGCTGAAATCTAGTCTTCTTTCCAATGGGCTAAGGATATAATTCCAGATCTGATCCATGGCAACAGATGACTGTTGAACTAGCCCAGGGTCTAAGGCACCATCAGACTGAAAACGGGAGTTTAGCACCACCCAGGGCAGTGGGCACAACCTCCCTTCAACCTCTGTTCCCACAGCTGCTGGACTCTCTCTCTGGTACACTCTCCTGGCGGTCACATGTCTGGCTGTGTCTGTGAAGCCTCCCTCTGCAATCTCTGAGTGCCCGCCAGTGTGCCTAGTCCCCCCATGGCCTCAATCATCTTTCTTTTCTCCACAGGAGGTCTACAATCTCACAAGCAGTTTAGACTATAACCTTAAAGGAATGTGTCCTTATTTTCAAGAATGACATGGAATATATAAATTACATGGAAATGAGTAACTGACTGTACCTTTCAATTCTTTTCTTGTTTTCCTCCATTTTCTGATTTGCTATAGTTAATAGGAACTCAATATATTCCTCTGTAACCATCAATTTTCCCTTATGACTTAATGGAACTTCTAATCCATGTGTGCTCCGGACAGCCTAGAAGAGAAAGCAGTTTAGGTATGAAGAACAAAGCCCAGTGAGAGAGAGGTTCTGACAGAGCTCAGCCGGAACAGTTCCCGTCCTTAGAGCATGTAGGCCCTTGATGTCTGTAATTTAGTTAAACTCAAATAAAGCAAAGGAGATGAAACAGAGTTCTTGTCATGTACAGCTTCTTCTCCAGAAGGGCATCTACTCATGCTTTCTCAGAGAAGCGGATATCAAAGAGTCCAGTAACTTTGAGCAGTTTCAATCCTACTAGAGCTAAGAAAGCTTTAGTACATGAGTTTAGAAAAAGAAACGAAGGAAACATCTGTAGAGAACTCAAGGAAAAACATCTGCATCTGCTGGAGCAGAGGATGGCAAGGAGAAGCCATGCTTCCTCCACCGTGCAGCACATGGGGCTGGCAATCTCAGCAACTCTGTTGGGGAAAGAGTCAGGATTCTGACAATTCCCGGTTAGGAACTGGAGAAGAACTCTCCGGACTCAGCCCATGATAAGACAGTCTTAGAAGTGAGGAGACGGATACTGAGCTCTGACTCAGAGACAGAGTGTAGGGCCTAGCTGGAAAGGCACAGAGGCAGATATGATCAGACCAGTGACTAACTGGACATAGGGGACAAAGGAGAGAAAGGTGAAGAAATGGTTGTGCTTTGGTCCAAGGAGAGCAGTCTGCTGACCTCCGAGCAGACAGCAGACCCCAAGGCATCAAAGAGCTCCCGCAGGTTATAAAGCATAGCTGCAATCAGGAGGTCACCAACACGGAGGACTCGATACCTATGAGGCTCTCAACACAGCACAAGCATACTCGTTCCATTATCCCTTGATGACTCAGGAGGAGGCTGGGAGAGCAAGGAACCAGGTTCAAGGTAAGCATAGGAGGGGGATAGAAAACAGGACTCAAATGTAAGTCCAAACTCTGCATTTCTATGTAGGGCAGAGGCTGCCACTTCAGTAAGGCATTCTGAGCAGGGAGGAAAAGAGCAGGAGCAGCAGGTGGCTCTGGGGATCTGGATTCCCTCACAGCCACAGAACTGTTCTTGCCAATGACCTTACCAGCATGGTCTTTCCTCGCTTTCCCACTGTGATGCCAGAGTTCCTGAAGCCAGAGTCGATGGCCACCGAATGCTGCAAGAAAACACAACACCCTAAGTTATGCCAGCTAAGCCAGACCCTCAATTATGTCCCATAAGGGGCAGAAACAGGTAACTGCAAGATCACTAATGTGCTTGGCTGTGTGCACTGTGTGTTAAAGCCCCATCACAGTGCCTGCTACACATACCTCAAGAGCAGCGCTGAAAATGTCACTAGAGAGGGTGAAACTGGCATCTGGCCAATGACCATGAACTAAAGCACATGTCTATGCCATATTAAACAAACGCAAACTTCAAATGAATGAGGTGCTTTCTCTAAGAAAGAGAAACGTTTCCTCAGCATCCGTTCCAGTCCTAAAGGAAACGATGAGATGCCACAGGACAAGCACTGATGGGCCTGAACACGCTGAACTTGTGGTGTCCAGCTGCCCGGCTGGCCTCTATAGGGGACAGGCCTTCCTTCAACTCAGCAGCTCTTATCTTGGCATGCTTTTGTCCCTCAGGGGCATCCTGCAGCGACAATTACAGGGCCGTGGTGGTGGGGGGGAGACACCGATATACAAGGAGTAGTATAGCCAGGGCGCTACCACAGCATTCCGTGCTGCAAAGACTACACAAAGCATGGTCTGGCTTCAGATGTCGGACGTGCAAGCATGGAAAATTTGTTCTGAGCAGCTCTCCTTTTGAGACATGTGTTCCCTGGGTAAGGCACCACATGCACTGTGCTGAGCTCAGTTCCCCGTGTAAGGCACTGTGTTTATGAGTCCCAATTCCAGTTCAGATCACTCTTCCACAGTGGACTCCGTGTTTTAAAAACCCATTTCTCTCTCATTCTTTGACAGAGGGTACTGTGGTGGATTGGAAGAAAATGGCCCCTGTAGGGAGAGGCACCAATGTGGAGCCCGGAAAATGCAGATCCATTTCCACCTTGTCTGATGGGTAGAGTGTTTGGAGATTGACAGGCGTAGTTGGATGTCCTAACTCAGGAGGTGATTACTTGGTTCTTTTGAAGTGAAGACAGCTCCATGCCATGCTGACAGGTGGTCAGGAGGTGCAGATGTACTTCTGCTCCTTCTTTAGTAACTATGAGGTCACCTGGGGAAGGACAGCCTTCAGAATAGTGACCTAGAGCAGCTTTGCTACCTAGACAACAGAACGCTAATGATTTGATGTCTCAGAGTGATAAAGCCATTGACTGTGTGAGTTATCCTTTTGTATCATGTTAATAAAGTCTTTGTTACTTTGTTACACTCCCCCCCATTTATGTTTATGTTGGGTATAAAAGCTGGAATATCCTCCTGATATTTTCTGTTTTCTGTCCTATTATTTTTATGCATCTTCATATTCTTTACTTATATTTCTTCAATTCCAATGCCCCTACCCTGGTAGGAAATATTTTTGTCGAGGCCAATCCTCAACACACTAATTTTTAGCTTAGCTTAAATTAAGTTTAGCTTTGTTAGAGTAGGCGTGGCCTTTTGGTGGAAGTGTGTCACTATGGGGGTGGGCTTTGAGGTCTCCTATGCTCAAGCTACTACACCCAGTGACACAGTTTACTTCCTGTTGCTGCAGATCAAAATGTAGAACTCTCAGCTCCTTCTCCAGCACCATGTCTGCCTGTATGCCACCATGTCCCATCATGATGATAATGGATTGAACCTCTAAAACTGAAAGCCACTCCAAGGAAATGTTTTCCTTTATAAGAGTTGCTGTAGTCCAGGTGTCTCTCACAGTGATAGAAACCCTAACTAAGATAGGCACCGTCATTCATCCTGTGTCTCAGGCTCCAAAGTGCACTTGCTTTAGCTTTTGACCCCTCTACCTCACAAGAAGTTCCTGTTGCTGCTGCCTTCAACTCATACCTTGGTTCACCCAGCTCTCCATCTCTGTCCAGGCTGTTCTCCATGGACTTTCTGTAGGTGTCTGTCTTCATCCATGACCTTGAACCCTTCTTACAAACAGGCCACAATGGAGTGTAAATGCCATCCCATGATAAATAACATTCTGTAAGACTGAGTCTCTGCCTTCCTCTCCAGTCTCACCTGGCTTCCTTCGTGCTCTCTGAACACTCAAAAGCCTTTCTTGATAGCGGCCTCTATTTCTGGCATTCCCTCTGCCTGGACTACTCTGTGCTAGATTCTTCTCATGTGCCACGTTCCCATTCAGTGGACAAGCCTTCTCCAGCAGCCCTCTCTGCCCTAATCAGCACCCATCACAATGAGACACTGCCTCTCTGTCTTTTCTGGAATAAATACAGACTCCTCTGGGGTGACAGCACAGGCCTTTGCTACTCTCCTAGCACCCGACAGACTGGGAGATACTGAGCATGCTCACGGGCAGGGAACATCTGTGGCTCTACTGTTTCAGCTCTGCATGTCAGTTTCCCACCCCAGCTCTGACCCCAGAGAGTACATCCAATAGGTGACGCCAGGATTAGCTCTCAGGGCTGGACTTGGTATGGAAACTGGCCAGGTCAAGCTTAAGCATCACTGGTGGCATATTCTGGAGCAAGATGTGATTAGGATACATCCAGATCTAGAGGAAAAACTCAGGCTGCCGAGTACTGCATCTTAACTGACGCTGAAAGGACATCTCTAGGGGCTTCACTTTCCCCAGTGCCTGTCTCTGGGCACAGCTTTAAGTGGTGCATGCTGGCATCTCTCCAGTGTGTTTCTTCCATCTCATCTTGGTGTTAGAGGTGAGTGGCCTTCAAGGCATCCACGGCACGCTAACCCAGCCACACCACTTGTAGAAAGGCTTTTATGCTGGCTACGACTCAGCTGCTCTGTGAAGCACAGGAAGAGAAGGCCCTTACTAAGTGACACTTGTAATGAAACAGCTGAGTGGAAGTAAAAGGTGTAAAAACAAACAGGGAGATGTCAAACATGCAGTCCCACGCTTCCTCCTAAAACTCGGAAGAAAACCAAAGGCACAGGCCTGTGAAATTCACAAGGAGGATGGTGAGGATGATGGTGGCCATGTGTGGGTATGTATTTTATTTTCTCAGAGATGACCAGGAGTCCCTGCTCTTAACACTCGATAAAAACAGCTAGACTGACCAACCAGATGAAAACAATTAAATCAAAACATTAGGTGAGTAAACAACCAATGAATTTCAAAGGGTGGCTTAAAGCCTAAAGCTGATTTTGCCCACAAATGTCGAGATTCAAGAGCTAGCACAAAGTCTCACCAGGGTCTGTGCGTCCTGCAGAGTCCGGCACTGCACGTGGAGGATAAACGGTTCGAACTTCAGAACGGCACTGCTGGTCGCACCCTGCACAGCTGCCATCTGCAGGGACCGAAGGGCAGCATCAGGTACAGCTGCCTGCCCCACCTTGCCCTGCCAACCTTTCCCTCCCACCTTCCTTCGCTCTCCTACAAAGTCTCGCTCGCTAAGCACACGCTGTCTGGAATTCTCTTCCTCTGCTTTCTTGGCATTCTTTCATTAAGAACATTATTACAGCTCGTTTTGTTTTGATTGTTTCTTTAAGTTTATTTATTTATTGGGAGGAGCGTCTGCATTAAGACAACTCTCCTTGGTTTTCTTCCTTTACCACGTAGGTCCTGGACATCAACTCGGCCCATCAGGATGGGCACCAGGTGTTTTTATCCACTGAGCCACTTCATTTGCTTATTTTTTTTAAAGGACTTGATTTCTACCTTTCCCACAAATCTGAGCTTTCTGTACCCTTTCCAGCCGCTCCAACTGGTAAAAGTAAACTACTGTTTAATTTCTTTAAGGATGTAGCACCTGGAGCCTGTACTTGGAAAGCTGGTGACATGTTTTGGTGTTAGACTGAGACAGGGGCACATGCACTGTGAAGGATGCAGGAAAAGCTCAATGCCTCCCTAGTGCATCCCAGAAGAACGTTCTGCTGGGTATGAGATGGGCTCCTAAGCATGGAAACCATGTGACACACAAAGAACTCAGGGCAGCCAGCACTTTTCTGCTCCCTCTGTACCGGTACAAGCCCATGTCCTTGAACAATAAACCTATTTTGCAGATGCCACAGGGTAAAAGAAAGGTCTTTTTATTGACGCACAAAGTGGATGTGCGTGCAATGGTCCTTCTTAGCTGTAGCACAGCTCTACCAGCCAGGGTCCGCATACAGTTTTACCGGCTGATGCTCCACAAGGACATGGGCTATACTGTCTTTCCCATGCGAGGGTCTGGATCTTACCCCTCATTCCCACGCTAAGCAAATATTATACTGTGGCCATCTAGCGTGTGCTGCTTGTTCTTAGCAACCTGAGGCATGTACAAGTTTCTTTCCTGAGTGGCATGTGGCATGTACAGCTGAAACAGTGGCACAAGGCAAACACATAACACTATATCTGAGCTAAAATCTATACCAGTTATTATTTCTGCCTGCCTGGTATTTGGGAGCAGCACCCTCTCACCTTCACACCACTGATTCTAGGGAGCTGTCAATATGACCCTGCCATTCTGAATCTCCCTATCAACCAGAAGCCTCAACTGTCTGTGTCCAACCAGAGCCTATTATCAACCATTAGCAAAAGCAATCCATTTAGCATGAAGCATCAAATCCATCCAGGACAACTCAGAGTCCGTCTTCGGGACTGGGCCATGGATGCTGGAAAAAGGGCATCTTTCTCTGCTGGCATTGCTGGCAGTTTCCTGCTGCTGCAAAGATCCTCTGCAGCAGAAAAGCAAGTGCAGGCAGCAGGAACACACAGCCCACTCCCAGAGACACAGATGGACCCACAGGCAACATGAGAACACCTGAATCCCAGCCTCCACCTTTGTCCTTTTATCTTTTCTGCACAGCATGGGACTGGATTTCTAAAGGACCAGCAGGGAAAGGCACCTGCCTGATACAACCTTCCATGCGCTCACCTCACACTTAAGACTCAGACACACACCAACTGAGCACAGCCATGAAGGCCGTGAAACGGATCCACAATGTGTAATGATCTCAAACACTGAAGCCGCAATGCAGAGGGAAAATCCTCTTCTCCTTCTATAATTTGTTCCAGGTTGCAAAGTTATTAAATAACCGAAATGAAGACTTCAATTCAACGTGCCAAATGCCCACAGACTCTCTGCTGCTGAGAGGATGCTCTGTTGAGCTGCAGGCACACGGACACTCTCAGCATAACATTCTACAGCCCGACAGGACCAATGGAGCCAGAGCTCTCCAGGCTTCAGCATCTTCACCCATTTCTATTATACATGTGAATCTTCTATTCTTTCTACACAGTTAAAGTAACTGTGGAATTTTAAAGTTTATCTTTATAAAATATTAAAGACTTACCACATCCTCTTTCACACAAGGTTTGTGTGTGACCAGCAGCCAGCAACAGTGCTGTTTCTGAACTCCAGAACCATTTGGGCTCTAAAATGACAGGGAAATTAATTATAGCATTTAACAAAACAAGCACAATGCATTGTATCGTATGATGAGCATTCTTAAATTAATACTCATAAGGATTACTAAAAATAATTCAATATATTTTGGGGCAAAGACAATGAAGAAGAAAAATCAACTCAAATAACTTAGGGCTTGAATGATAACAGCTGTGTGTTTGCATCTGTGTTTGTGCTAGGATGCTAGCAATGGAGCCCAAGGCCTTATGAGTGCTAGGGGGTGCACTCACCCCAGGCCACATGCAATTTGGTCATGTTTTCATTGGAAGAGAAGGATGCTGAGGGGTTAGATGCTAGCAGCATCTGATCACAAAAGATGACAAAATGAGGGGACACCTGCAGAACCGTCTGGCTGACAAAAAGACCCAGCGTTTGCTGGTACCTCGGATGGGCACACCTCGAAACCCGTTCCTCATCACTTTGGGCATAATTTTGTGATTTCTATATTAGACGGTATTGGCAAAGAAGCTAGGACCAAAGTGTCAACTATTTGAAAAGGTTACTATTTACCACATTGACTTAAATGCTGTTTATCTGCAAATCCTAGTAGGAATATACAGATCTTCCTCCAAGATACTTGAAAGTGAAAGGAGAAAATCTTGCACATGGAGATGGCTGTGTCTCTAAAATAACCATTTATACAAGGGCTCTGGAGGATGCTCTGCCATCTGGTTTCAGAAGCACGTCTTCTGAGTAACTGTTTTCATAGTAAAACTTTAGTAACATGTGCTTGGCCTTGTGCTGTCTGCTACAAACCTCAGAGCCAAACGAGTGATCTACATTTAACCAATTTACCATGACTTGGGAACATATCCAGTTCGTCTATGTTCCTCTTACCCTGTTTCCTCACTTTCCTTCTTTTCTAATAAGAATAAAACTAAATACCAATGAAGTATAAGATACATACGCTAAAAAGGAGTCCAAAAAGAGACCTAAGACAGTTCAGAGTGAACAGTCACTACTAAGTGGGTACTAGGCTTCTGTCTGTCTGTCTGCACCTGTTTGGGTGTTTGTAGAAGAGTGGAGTCTGGGGACTCATGTCTCAGATATATGGGTTAAGGGCAAGCATTACAGAAAAACAGCTACTCCAGAAGCTGGGGCAGGAGGATTACAGGTTCAAGTCCAGCCTAGGCAACTTCAAAATACCCTGCTTTAAAAGGTAAAAGGCAGGAATGAGCTGGGGACACAGCTCAGTTGCAGAGTGCCTGCCTAGCACCTGTGAGGCCCCAGGTCTAGTTCTCAGTACTGCCGCTCCTAAACGAAGAACACAAGCCAGAGAAAAGCAGGTAACCAAAAGCCAAGGAGAAAGGAGTTTGATTTTGGCAATTGGCTAAAAAGGGGATAGGGCCACAGGACGTAGTACAACATAAATTTGAATTTTCTTAAGTAAGAAATGTGCCCCCAAAGTTTCAGCAGTTGTTTAGCCAAGAATCCTGCCTTAAAAGGTGAATATGGAAAAGAACAAACGTGTTAATGTGTAACAAGGTTTGGAGGAGAGAAAACAGTGTTTCAGAGACTCATTAGGGACGATCTTAAAAAAAAAAAACCCAGATGGGGCAGTGGTAGAAGGGGTGGGGGCAGTTAGCTTTGGGTGCCCACGCACAGAATGTGATGGAAGCAATATAAACGCGAACAGGCCTTGCTAACCCGGGAGTTCGGTAAACGATTAATTATACTGGATCTAAAAACTTCGATGCTCTGGATACAGTAACAGTAACGAAATGAATACGAGGCAACTTTTAACGACCTGGGCCAGGCACGGTGACAAATGCTGAAAATAAGTGACCCAATTTCCTCCACACGACATCCTATGCAACAAGAAGTTGTCTAGGTATCCTCAGTTGTTGGGACAGCAGGAGGTGGGAGCATGCAACTTTCTTAAGTCAATACGGATAACTGGTTAGAGTTCTCAGCCTGAGGCTTTTGCATCTTGTACATGTACTGCTGCATTTAGAGATTAAAAAAATGGGCAGAGCTGCAGTAATGGAGTGGGCCACTGGGTGGCAGTGACCTTGAACCTCAGCGATGCTCATCTGGAAAGAGCAGGGACTTGAGGAGAGCTGCTCAGGTGAGGATTCGGGTGCATCCATCCCTCTAGCATCGCACAAATCCAATCCTCCCAGCACTGAAGCTAGTTTCACCATCCTGGGGGCGCGGGTGCTTGTGAGAGCGGCGACACCAACTGCACAAGCGCCAGGTAGGCAGCCAGCACCGTTTGGAGCACAG
>LOEQ01009053.1:35285-67483 GCA_001685075.1 Bramus lutescens | reverse complement strand
TAAATTTTCCTCAGTTTTTCTAGCTCTGTCATTGTAAGGATAAGCATCGTTGTTAGGCAGTGCCACAATGCTCTGTGTGACCTGAATTGTATTGTCATTACAGGTTCTAATCAAAGTCTACGCCTGTGGTGTCAACCCCGTAGAGACCTACATTCGTTCTGGCACCTACAGGCGAAAACCCGTCTTGCCCTACACTCCAGGCACCGATGTGGCGGGGGTCATCGAGTCTGTTGGAGACAGTGTATCTGCTTTCAAGGTATTCCAGTTTTGATGATTTCTATTTTGACTTAGTAGCATTCTTCTGAAATTTAATTATAGCTTTAAAGGCTTTCAAAGGTACCATTTGCACAGTTTCTGCTAGTTGGGGGACTCCTAGCCAAAAAGAAAGTGTTTCTTATCCAGAGGCCTTGCTTGTCAGCACAGCTGGGAATCAATACTGGGTAATTTCAGTCTCATCATGACTCAGTGGATGAGCTCTGGTCTGTTTAGTCTAATAGAAACTTGTGAGTGAAGAAAACACATAGGGATGTCAGACGGCCCCAACCTTTCTCACACAGACAACACACAAGGGATGTCAGATGGCCCAGCCCTTCTCACACAGACAGAAGACACAGGAGGTATAAGATGGCCCAGTCCTTCTCACACTGTTTAATTTCTTTTCGCAAAGTAGAAGAAAGGCTAGCTCTTTCGGAGGATAAATAAAACACGAGCATGTGCAGCGTCTCCCTGCCCTGTCAGAGTTGAGATCAGGGCTGTGGTCATGGCTGTCGTTACTGTTCTGCCAAAAGACTTGCCCAGCATGGATCATGATTTTGGAGGATGCTCACGCCTACCCTCTTTCCTTCCCTACTTCCTTGACCTGCTCAGCTTTGGCAGCATAGACACCAAAATGGAGCTTCATTGGAGAAACTTAGCGTGCCCCTGTGCAGGAAGTGGGCAGATCCCTGCAGCTTTCCACTTCTCGGCTTGTGGCAATGTGGCATCTGCCCCCATAGTGTCTCTAAAGCTTTCTTGCTAATGCCACTAATCCCAGAGTCAGCGGGCCTTTCTATGTCATTATCTTAACTTCCCAATGACATTTGACACTTTCAGTCACTTAATGTTTTCTTAGACAGAAAAAGCCAAGCCCAGCTTTTACTCTGGGTTCTGCAGTGTCCCTGTGCTGCCTGCCCTTCCTCTGGGCATCCTTGTTTGCCATCGTTGCTCTGTGAATGCCACCTTAATCCTGCTAGCCTCTCAGTCCCACCCAGACCTGCCTCCCATGTTGTCTGGCTCTGCCTTTGCCTGTCTCCCTTTCCCTTCCCTCCTCTTAGACGTGAGCCTGCTTGAGATCTGGGACAGTGTGTTGTTACCACTATCCTTCACAGGACTCCAAAGTAGTGTTCTCCTTCCGGCGAGTTCTTCATGTCCAAACCACACGGACGTCATAAAGAGGGACTCGTCTACTTGGTCTTCCTCGCTCATTCTCAGACAACATGGCCCCGATGCTCACACTGGCCTGTGGTGCTCAGTTTTCCTCCAAAGCCTTTTCACATCCACCCTACAGCACAGTGCTGTTGGTTTTTCATGTCTTTGTTATGGGGCCAGTTTGAGGTTACTGAGGCCTTCATTGTGCAGTAGTTTATTCTAGGGTCTACCTTTCTTTCTTCCTCCCTTCCTCTCTCTCTTTCTATTTTCCCTAAAGATATATAGCCATTTCTCTAGGCACGTGGGACATGTTACCAAAGCGTGTGCTTTTCTATGGCCGGGGTGTAGCAGGTAGCCATTAACAGGGGGCCTTGCTTCTTGCTGTGAGAGGAACTGGGGTCTGCTCTGCCTCTCTCTGCCATTTCAATCTTAATTGGATGAAACTATGGAACTTAAGTGCAGTCCAGTTTCCTCATCCGTCGGCGATGATGGAGCGGGCATGTTCCCTAGGTCACTGTGGTGGTTATGTAGAAGGCCACGACGCCCAGCTTAGTAAGTGCGCAGCAGAACTCCAGTCCTGTTCCCCTCCCTCCTCTAATGCTTCCTCTTCTAAGTTCCCACTTAGAAAACATGCATAGGCGTTCAGTGTTTCAGTTGTGTTTATGAGATGCTGAGTTGGAGATACCCATATGTAAATGATTATTTCTTGTCTTCCTGTAAGGTTAGCACTGTAAAAGTCTCGTCTCTCTTGGCCTAAAGGAATCATGGCTGCATGCATCCATTGATCTCTTTTTCAGAAAGGGGACCGGGTCTTCTGCTCCAACACAGTTTCTGGCGGTTATGCAGAGTTTGCTCTGGCAGCCGATCACACTGTCTACACCCTGCCCGAGACGCTGGACTTCAAGCAGGGCGCTGCGCTTGGGATCCCATACTTCACAGCCTGCCGGGCTCTGTTCCACAGGTGAGGGGCCTGCTGCTCACAGCCCAAGCGAGCGGCTCTCCCTACCTGTTTGCTGCTTGTCATTTGCCATGAAACATATCTGGGGTCATGACAGTCATGGAGAGAGCAGGAGTTTGACCATTTTGAGGAAGAAAGAGGGAATTAATCCCTTGAATGGAGATGATTTTCTCAAAATCTGGGAATCAGGAGGGACATGTTACAAGATCCTGAGGTATCTTTCTGTGTCTTAGTCATTGTTCTATTACTGGGAAGAACCACGATGGCCGTGGCAACTCTTATACAGGAAAGCATGTGATTGGGGTTTGCTATGGTTTTAGAGCATTAGTCCACTGTCATTAAAACAGAGGGCGTGGCAGCAGGCAGACATGGTGCTGTGGCTAAGAGTGCTCCATCTCCCGGGCAACAGAAAGTGACTGACTGTCACACTGAGGGCAGCTTAAGGGAAGAGACCTCAAAGCCCCACCCCACAGTGACATCCTTCCTCCAACAAGGCCACCTCCTCATAGTGCCTCTCCCTTTGGGAGCCATATTCTTTCAAATCATCACATACATTGGGCAAATATTTCAAGAGAGTCAAGTTTTCTGGTCAATCCAAGACCTTTTGGTGGTGAGATGGAAGCAGGCAAAGGTAATCAGAGTGCTGAAGAGAAGAAGCAGCCAGGGGGGTGGTCACTGCTGCAGCAGTGGCCCTGGTGTCTGGTCCTTCTCTGGTTGTTCCCGTTGAACATGGAAGACAGTGGATGAAAGTAAGGGGACACCGGACATGGGGGACTGGGTATTCTTCATGAAGGTTGAGATCCAGAACACAGCTCGACTGGGGTTGAGTAACTAAAAGTCAGAAGAGTTAACAAGCAAACAGCACATATGCATGGTTTGAGCCCCAGGGGACAGTGACTGTCAGTGTTTAAAAGAACATAGTTACATGGCACAGGCAAAAAGCCTGGACGTTTTACAAGATTTTCAGAGGTGTGGAGAGGCAAAGACATTTTCTTAGCACTGCCAAAAGCAGCCCACCTGCTATTACCTGGGTAACCCTGGACCCCAGGACAAAAACTGAGCTGTAGAACGCTTGTCATGGGACACTCTCTGTGGGGACACCTGGGCATGAGGGACTCTAGTTCTTCTGGTTCAGAAGTTCCAGCATCATACAAAGACTGTAGCCGAAGAACTGCAGTGCGATTTCTGCATCCAACATGGCCAGAGGCAGGAAACAGGTACCCAGTGACATCTCTTAAGTGGGCACTGCATAGAAGAAGTGCGTTCATCGTGACTCTGCGAACCGTCCTTTTGAGCCTTGAGTTAGAGGATGTTTGACTCCATGTCAGGATGCAGTAGCTCTTTGAGTGTTGGCTGGAGCAAGGGTAGAAGTTCCTCAACGATGATGGAAAACACCAGCTCTTGGTTAGCATCAAAGGAGACAGTAATGCACCTCTGCTTTGTTCCGTAGTGCCCGTGTGCGAGCTGGGGAAAGTGTCCTGGTTCACGGGGCGAGTGGAGGAGTAAGTATCTGTCTTTTTAAGTCTGTGTAAGTGAGCATGGAGTCCTGGGTCTCATGTAATAGTTCGTGACATCTCTTTAGCTTTTTACTTTTTAAATTTTAACGTTATTCTTCGAGCGTTTCATACAGTGCATTCAGTGGGTTTGATCTTACCCCCACCCCCAACATGACTTTCCCAACTTCATGTCCTCTTCTTCTTTTAAAAATAACCCATTGGGTCCAAAGTCAGTGATATCTAGATGAGAAGCCATCTGCAGGAACACAGTGGGCCCAGAAAGGCCACATGCTGCAGAAAACTGTCCCATCCTCCCCAGCTGTCCTCAGCGGGGACAAGGCCTGGAGCACTCCTCCTCTCTCTGTGCTGTGACGCTGACATTGTATTTAGTAAAGTCACTTTGAAGAGCCAAATTTATAGTCATGCTCCTGCTCCCGGGCCTTTCATGCTGCAAAGCTTCTTGAGATGCAGTCTCCACCAAGTGGAATTCATGGCTGATGCTGTAGCATTTCTTGCTTAATAAATTCAGCAGGACACCTGATAAAAAATTAACATGGTGGGCAGTGGTGAACTTCTCTTCTGTCCAGACCCCCCTCCCCACACCCCATCAACACAATGCACACCATGATGACATCCAAGGATGGTGTGGTAAATAGCCGTGTCCTCAAGTCCACAACCCAAGGCTTCAATTGTTAGTGTCTAGTGGGGCAAAGATTCAGAACCCAGAGCCTCGGCCCCTCTAGGAAGTCACCAAGCACAGCACTATTAGATGCCTCCTCAGCAAGCTTCCTGCAGCCTGTCTCCAAGGAGCACGGAGGGAAAAGCAGAGTCGTGCATTTGGGATTTGGTACCTCCAGCACAGAGAGGCTTAGGAAATGTTGGCAAGATTTCACGTCATTAAAACCCAGGACCTGGGACGCAATGGCTCACCTTCATGGAGCTTGTCAACCCTCAGTACTGGGGACTCTGGGTAGCTCATGGGCACAGCATGCCCCATGTGGCAATGGTAGTGCCCTGACAATGTGACTCAAAAAGTCAAGCCACTCTGCGTCTCTTTAGAGATGAACTTCCGATTTCATCGCCAGCTTCTTGAATGACTCAAAAAATCAATCCTGGGGGACTTCATGGGTTAGACTATTAATCAAAAAACCCAAGGTGTCTCTGCGGCTTGAGAAAACACAACAGCTGAGCTCACTGATTACCATCACCAAAGGCTGGTTTTGGATGAAGTTTAAATTTAAGCTAATAACCGAAGGTTTGAAAAGCACGTGTTTATTTAGGTTGCTGTGGCTTTCTGAGAGCCTGGCGCTCTGTAAAGAAGAGAGATTTTGGTACAGTGGAGAGAGAGGAGTTTAAAGGAAATCTCTTCATTCCCTTCACCCTCCTGTAGAAAGCCCCATTGCTTCCGAGGGATTGGTTTGCCTTTTTAAAAGGTAAAATCTAAACTGTTCGTTTTCGGAGCTGGTTGAGCCCGCTAAATCCTGGCTGGCTGGGACGGGCTGCAGCCCGCTGTGTGAAGCACCTGTGATCCCCCTGCCCTATCAGAGGGACACAGAGCCCTGGCTTTCCCTGGCTTCTGTCTGTACTCTCTGTTCTCACTTAATTCCCATTCCTGCAGGATTATGTTGTGGGTTTAAGATGACGTGGATTTACGAACACAGCCATTGTCCTAGTGTGTTGGTGGGGAGTGTCTCCTTTTACTGCTAGCAAAGTAAGTCAGAGAAAAATAGCTGGCAAATAACGGCGCATAATCTCCTGGAAATATTGTGAGTCTAATTGTTGGCAAGGAGACAGCAGCCAGAAGGCCTCAGAAGACTCCTGAGAGGCCCCTCAGAGGAGAGCGTTACACGGTATGTTTGCACTAAGTCTCTGCTCTAAAATGGGATTTTATTAGAGCCAGAGTGTTAATAAAAAACTTCAATCATTGGAATCCATTGTGATGACCCCTTAGTGCAGTTTTCACCTAATGGGCTGGCTCTCTCCTTCATTAGGTGGAGTCCTGTGTTCTTGTTTCAGTTAGATTATAGAATCCCTGCCATAGCCTGACTTGCATCACCTCATCCACCCCACGGACCTTATGGTCTTTAATCCTATTTTAGCTCAGGAGGGTAGAATTGCTCCTGCTCTAGTGAGTTTCTCTCGTTTTTCTAGTAATTATTTTTCCTATCTTGCCCAACCCTGTTGGCTTTCCAGATCATAGCTTCTTCATTTTTTTTAAAAAATTAATATGTATACAGTGTGCTGTCTGTATGTTTTGCTTACATGCCAGAAGAGAGCATCAGATCTCATTGTAGATGGTTGTGAGCCCCCATGTGGTTCCTGGAATTGAACTCAGGACCTCTGGAAAAGTAGTTAATGCTCTTAACCTCTGAGCCGTCTCTCCAGCCCTGCTTCTTCAGTCTTTAAGCTTTTGCTTCTGTTTATCTGAGCATGCTCTTGGTGACCAAAGGTCCACGTGTGCGCAAGCGGGTTCTCCACCTCTACCACACGGTTTCTGACCTGGCTTGGTGGAAAGCCATCTAACCTACTGATCCTGTGTCAGCATGTGTCCAGTTAATGTTGCCCCGGGATTACATGCGTTAGAATGTGTGGTTTTAATAAGGTGATGTAATATGGGAAGGAATATACTCATTGTTGGCCTCTGCATGTGTACACACATGTACACGGGTACACACACCAGCGCATACACACATATACACACAAGGAAGGCTTGATTTTAAAAATTGCTATTGAATTGCTACCTTGATGCCATTGGAAATCCCAATGGATGCTGGGGTCAGCAGTCCCCAGTTGGGCGGTTTCACAGCACCGCACTTCCTTCCCGTGGGCTTGTCAGTGGCTAGAGGGGTCTGTCAGTCTGTCATGTGGGAGACATTAGAGGTTACAGCTGTTGTCCCGCCATTGCCATGGTGCTCAGTATTGCCCAGAGCCCTTACCTCGCTCTGGACTGCCGACTTTTCTCCACTGGGTCATGTGATCCTCCCCTTAGCCATGCCATCCCTCTTTACGCCTTTTGACCATCCCACAAACGTTCCTGTTCCTGCTCTACGCACTGAGCCCACCCTGCCCTTTACGTCTGCACACGCCCCGTTTGCCTCGCGCTCCTCCCGCCCCTCTCTTCCTGGGGATTCTCCACTTCATCTCTCCCGATGGCCCCGACAGCCCCTCTCCACACCTCTAACCCATGCTGGTTTTGTTATTTTCCCTTGGACTTTCTGTTATCTTCACTGACTACTCACTTGCTTGATCATTTATTATCTTCTTTTGTCTTCAGAATGTAATTTTTTTTACATTAAGTCCATGGCCAGCACAAGACAGGCACTCAATAAATGTGAGCCTATGAGCCTATGTCTTTGACTTAAATGAGAGAGGCCTTATGTTTGTTATAAAGAATGTGGTAATTAATTGGTTAGATATAGACATGGAGCAGCGTTGAGGTCATCTTTAAACCTTTAAAGCCTGCACCTCCTGCATGAAGCAGATGTTAGCAGGTGTTGTGATGCAGTGATTAATGGGTTAATGGCTACGTTATATGGTCTGATGCGGTCCTGTTCTGCGGTATGAGATTTGGGCAAGGTTGCTGCTCCTCATCAGCGTAACACAGCTAGAAATGATGAAGATCTCACCGAGCACTGTGAAGGTAGTGAGGCACAACGCAGGAGAACTTAGTGTGTCGCCAGAATGCTATAAATGTGAACTTAAAGCTGGCCTTCTAACCTTCAGGATCATACTTCAACTTTGCTAATGCTGCAACTCTTTAATGCACTTCCTCACGTTGTGGTGACCCCCCAACCATAGAATTATTCCTTTGTTACTCCATAACTGTAATTTTGCTATTGTTATGAATCATAATGTAAATGTCTGATGTGCAGGATGTCTGAGGTGCCACCCTGTGAAAGGGCTGCTCCACCTCCAGGTAGAGAAACACTGCACTGGAGGGATCTTCAGTTCCCTGTAGACATCGAAGGCTTTTCAGGAATGCAGAGAATATGTAACATCAGGCTTGTGTTCTGTTTTCCAGGTTGGACTGGCTACATGCCAGATTGCCAGAGCTCATGGCTTAAAGGTTTTGGGTACCGCTGGTTCTGAGGAAGGAAAAAAGCTTGTTCTGCAAAATGGCGCTCATGAAGTGTTTGATCACAAAGAAGTTAATTATATTGATAAAATCAAGGTAAAGTTTTCTACAGTTTTACCGAAGTCAAACATTGCTTCTTGAAGACTTGCTTAAGTTATTTTAACTACTACCCTTTTAATGAATAAATAAGATCTTGCTTAATAAATAAGATTGCTTCCATTTTCATATCTGCATGTGCTCTCATCCCTCTGTGTGCTTTAGTTGACTTAAAAGGCACAGGCACCTAGTTCTGCAGCCTTTGCTCTCCTGTTTGCATTGAAGGAGATGGAGCTTTTCTGAAAGACCACGCTGTAAGTAGAGTTTGCAGCCACAGGTGCTTGTAGGGCAGCTGTTACGATGTGAGATCCTATTGCAGCTGAGCTTCCCAGAATTACAAAACAGATGTATCTATCCTGAAAAGATGCTGCTTGTGAGCGGGGTCCTTGGCGGGGAGCATTCGGGTAACTGTCGCATACAACACAGTTCCTACATGGTCGTATCTGTCTGTCTGTTTCACCTGGCAAGTGCCCTGCTGCTGGCATCTGTCCCAACCCTCACTTCAACCCTCAGGTCCCTGTTTGTTTACTGCTAAAACCAATTCAAAACGGACTCCCTTGCTCATCCTCAGCAGCACTTTTTTGGGCTAGGAGAATGAGAATTTCCCAGGCACCAAGTTCTTTAGAGGCCATTACCCAAGGAGGAAGAATGTGTGTGTGTGTGTGTGTGTGTGTGTGTGTGTGTGTAGGGGTGTATTTCCACCATATTGCTTTGCCAAAAAACACCAGCCAAGGCTCTCCTTTGTGCATTGCATCGGGGGCTGGCACCCCATGCTCATTCTTGGCACCATCCTTAGGAGTCTGTGCAATAGTAAGAGAAGGCTGATTCCTGGTGAACTTGCTGCTTGTTTGTGTAGCATTTGGGGTTTTGACTCCTTCACCTGTCCTGCTGGCTCCTCTGTTTCTCCTGTTCTAAGAAGTCTCCAGGCCTCTCCCCTCCCCTTCCCTCTTGGTTCCTTTACTGCCTAACTTTTAGAAACACAGGGGTGCTCACTGCTCCCTCCCTTCCTCCTTCACAATGTAGTTCTGCTTTTGTGTCATTTGATGTCTTTGGAGGATGTATCTCGGGGGTCAGAGGTGAGTCTTTGTCACTAGGCTGGTCTTGTGTCTGTCTTCATCCTTAGGAGCATTAGACCTTGACTGTGTCTCCTTGAAGCTGGCTGTCTTGCTACACACGGACATGCTTTTAACCCCCTTCCTCTTCGTGTTATCACACACTGTGTGTCTGTACGCCCTCTGTTGTCTTTGCTGAGTTCTATTCCTTTGGGCCTTGGTGTCATCCTTTGCTGACCTTCACCTTATATTCTGACACAGGCTGCAGTGAACCCAAAGCTCGCCATGTCCTGTAGACTGGCTGGCCAGTGAAACTGGGATCTATGCATCTCTGCCTCCAACTCTGGGATTACAACTTTCCCCCCATGGAGATGGATCTGGAGAAGCCCGTGTAGCCCACGGTTCACCCCAGCCATCTCCCCCACCAGCCCTGTTTATGCCCGTTTTAAATCACATTCTCCCTGCTGCCCTCCAGGTTGCCCACATTACCCCGTCAGTTTCGCCCCTGTAAGCTCTCCCAAGTCCTTGTCACCTGCTGCTTCAGCCTCTGTTTCCTCAGTCTTGATACTTGTAACTGAGCTCAGAGCCCTTCTGTCTTCTACTGTTCCCAGAGACATTTGTTCCTTTAAATGTATGAAGAAATAACTAAAATGGATCTCTGTTCAAAGAGGAATTTTGACCTTCCTGCCTCATATTGAGCTTCTAGTACTTAAAACATTGAACTATGAGCACCTAAAAATAAAACAAAGGAAAACACGTAGCCCTTTCTGTGGCATGCAGCTCAGATGCTCAGCCTGGAACAGTTTGCATTGCCCTCCCCTACAAATCTGTGGCTGAGGAGGTATCCCCAAAGGCCTCGGGTGTAGCTTTCCCTCACCTTCCTTCTTGTGTTTAGGGATCTCCTTTTCATCCTCTGGGCAACTTTCTCTGAGGCAATTCCTCTGAGCAGTGTAAGCAGTTCAACTCCAACTTCTTCATTCTGTAACTCGTGGCTTAGGTCTGCTAACGCGGTACGCAAGCCTTACATAAGAGCTATGCTTGTGGTATTCTCTTCCCCAGCTCCTGGCTTTAAGTGTGTTACATCCATTCTTTGCAGTCTGCCCATTGCTTGATTAAAGTATTCACTTCTGTTAAAACAAAATAAAACAAATGTAATGTAAGATAACTAACTATAATATTGCTGGTTCTTCAAGAACCATTTTAAACATGGAGAACCAATACCCTACAATGCAGACAGAGACTTAATATAGCAAGCAAGTGATAAACCACAGTGCAACACTGAGTCTGCACACACACACAGTAATGCATACCCCACCCACAGATACATTCTACAGCCCCTCCTTAGCCCAGATACACAGGTACCTACTTATACATACATATTTGCACACACAAATATATAAACACGCATGTGCGTGCACACATACACATATACACACACACCCTGAAAGGCCAAGTAGCTAGTACTTACTTGTTTACTTAGTTTTGTTTGTTTGTTTTGTTAAGAAAAATAAAAGACCCCTAGGGTTTGGGAAGTTTTGACTTGTTTACTCTCTGTAAACATTTTTCATGATAGGAAGATTTTAACTAAGAAAAAAGTATTGTAAACAGAAGTTTCTGTCCCACCCTGTCTTGCAGCTGTTCATTCCCAAAGAAATGCACAGAGGCTTATATTAATTATAAACTGGCCCGGTAGCTCAGGCTTATTACTAACTAGCTCTTACAACTTAAATTGACCCAAAATTCTTATCTGTGTTTAGCCATGTGACTTAGTACCTTCTCTCAGTGATGCATTCTCATCCTGCTTCCTCTGCATCTGGCTGGTGACTGACTCTCTGCCTTTCCTCTTCCCAGAATTCTCCTATTCTGGTTCCCTCTCCTATACTTCCTGCCTGGCTACTGGCCAGTCAGCATTTTATTAAACCAGTATGAGTGACAAATCTTTACAGTGTACAAGAGCATTCCCACAGCAAAGTATTTTATATTCAGGCTGACTAGCACACACACCAAGAATTCATCAGATTTCATCTCATTATGATAATTTATCCGGGGCCTCTTACTCTTCACGCTGCACAGGGCAGCTGCTTGCTTGGCACAGCATCACTGCCTTGTAATTGGATCATTTTAAAGCATGCATTGCTAGTCTTAAAAATGTAGCATTTCCATGCCATATCTCAAACACATTTCTGTGGAACATGCTGCCGGAGAAGCGGTTTCACAGCCGCTCACCTTCATCTTGTTCCTTTTACTGTGCAGAAAGCTGTTGGTGACGAGGGGGTTGATGTGGTTATTGAGATGCTGGCGAATGTGAACCTGAGTAATGACTTGAAGCTTCTGTCCCATGGAGGGCGGATAATCGTAAGTACTGTTCCTCATCGCTTTGAGTTTCCTTCCGTTTGCCCCATTCACAGCAATCTTCACTGTGGGCCCGATGTTTTCACGACAGGTTGTTGGCTGTCGAGGCAATATTGAGATAAACCCAAGGGACACCATTGCAAAGGAGACGAGCATAATTGGAGTTTCTCTCTTTTCATCCAGCAAGGTACAGATGGAGGTGCTTCTGATGCTGCTAACTTAAATTAAACACTGGAAAATTTGTTTATCAACAGATTGACAGTAAAAGTAGTTGTTGAGCTTGGTCACCTGACTAGAGTGGTAGATACCAGTCAGTCACTAGATGGCATATAAAAGCAGCCGTATAATTCAGTCTGTGTTTGGGAGAGGGCATACTAGTCATAGCTATTTCAAGACAGTATTTCATGTACTAACACTGTCCCAGGATGTGTGATTGATAAAAGGTAGTTCTGGGCAAAGTGCCAAATCCTGCACATTTGCAGGAGGGCTTTTCTGGAATGGCTCTAGATATTGAGGTTCCTTAATCCCACCTAACGCGAGTCCTGTGGTCCTTGCTGAGAAACAAATGATAATAAAAACACACTTTGAATTTTTTCTCTCTCCCCTAGGAGGAATTTCAGCAGTTTGCAGGCATCCTCCAAAAAGGAATGGAAAAAGGTTGGGTGAAACCCGTGATAGGTTCTGAGTACCCATTGGAGAAAGTGGTGCAGGCCCATGAAGACATCATCCATAGCAGTGGGAAGACCGGGAAAATGGTTCTTCTCTTATGATGACCAACTCTTTCTGGGATGCCCTGTGCCATTATGATGCCTTCGTCCCCAAGTCTTTCTGATACCATCTTTAATCAGCATTCATTTCATTGAGTTTCATGTATTAAAAACACTAATTTAGGGAGTAGACAATGGAGTAACACCATAGCAGACAGCAGTGTGTAATCTTGCATAGTGTCAACATGCATCCCAAAACTGTTTTTGCTTCTCTCTCTTTGTTTTCTTTGTTTGGTTTAGTGTTTCTATTTTGTTTCATTTTGAGACAGAATCTTGCTCTACAGTTCATGCTGGCATTGAACTCATGGTAATCCTTCTGTCTCAACTTTCTGAGTGCCACGATAATAGTCCTGGAGTGCCATACTGTAGTGAAAGGGGGGAGCAGGCCTGCTTTTCATCCCGCCAGGCTCCCGCACGGCTACCTTATACCCCGGAATAAAAACACACAAATTGTATTCATTTAAGCACTGCCTGGCCCATTATATCCANAAGGCAGTTTCTTTATTAACCAATGAAAGTAACACATAGACAGATGACCCTCCTACATCACCATACAACTTGATTTCAGAACTTCTTAATTCCTTAACTTCATGCCTTCCAAGCCTCCCTACCTTTATTAAGATTCACCAGTCCTCTGATCGGCTGTGACTGTCTTGGACTCTGCAGGCTTTCTGAGCTGAAAAACATACTTCTAAAACTGACATCCTCTCAGTCTATTGCCTCTGGGAAAGGCAAACAAGAGTAACAGCTGGGGAAGCTATCAGTCTGTTTTCCTCACATTCCCAAAAATGTTCAATGCTCACTGTGCGCAACCTTATCCTAGGTCTGTGGTGTTCAGTACAGTCCTCCATTAAACGCCTCATGGTTCTTTAGGGCTTCCTGAACGTGTGGCACGAGTCACATAATTTGACATAATTTCACCTAAAATTGTAAGTTCACACATTTCTGCCTTAGTTGTCATGGTTTCATGACCTGGAATAAATTCTGTAGAACACTGAAGCCCATGCCTGTCTCCTTCGTGGGGCACAAGCCTCATTTCCACATCGCTCCCGATCTTTGGCTGCTCAGTAGGCCTGTTCCATGGTGCGATTCTTTTAGGCTAGATCTATCGCCAACTGGAGCTAGTTATCTGAAACGGGGCAGTGATTTAATAATTAGAGCCTCAATTTGGTAATATGCAATGGGAGAATTACCATGTAGTCCTTTGTGACCTGCCTTACACAAAGATGTGTTTAAATGGCATTTAATTTTTAGTAGCCATGAAGAAAGGACACATTGAACAAAAAGGAGAAGAATGAAGAGAGATCATCCAGAAATAGAACCAAATGCCAGGAATTAGAAATGAATATAGCTACAGAAAACTTTGTTTATCACAGAAAATTTTGGCAATGCTCCCCTCAAGAAAATGTTGGCAGAAAAAGAGTTGAATAAATATGACACAAGGGGCAGCTTTTGAATCATAGTCTATAAAAAACCCTTCATACTCAGAATATAGGTCTCCTTTGACCCAACATTATTGCCTCCACAGGAAGCTCTCCTGAAGAATCAGGCATGTCCACAAGTGTAGAAGGACACTGTAAAGTAGTCCCACACTAGTTCAAAATTGAGTTCAATAAAGGGTTCTTTATTTAGGGGTAGGCTCACAGATCACAGTCCTCGGCATGAGTGGGAAACTGTATCCAGCAGCCAAGAAGGGGTGGGGGAGAGAAAGAGAGAGTACCCAAGGCTCCACCCAACCTGGTCTAGCATCTCAAAGGCCATTTTGGCTGAAGGAGTTTCCCCAGCACCTCCCCATTTTGTCTAAATAAGAGAGTTCCAAACCTAATACAAAACTATATACAATAAAACAGATATCAAGTATAAAAGTTAGAATTACCAACAGTATAAATAATATTAAGCAAGAAACATGCTAAATATTTCAGTAATTATTTTATCCTAAGGAGTCTAAGTCTTGTATTAGAAATGGCTTGACTAAGTCATGAGAGAAAAGTAACTATGACTATCTAGTCTTTAACCCCATCAAAGATCAGAGAAGGAAAATAGTATTACTTGAATAGGCAGGAAGTTCAATCAAGCAGCTTCCAAATCAAGCAAGCAGTATATGATGGAGACAATTGGCTGTCTAAGCAATCACCCAAAGTCTCATTCTCAGCGTTGAAGCAACCAACTTTGGCTAAGGCCTAGAGTAACTGACAGACCATTTTCAGAGACAGGAAGTTTTCAAAACCATCTTACCCTGTCTTGGCAAGGTTTGGCGGTCTTTTTCTTATATCGTGCTTGACCAGTCCAGACACTGCATTTTGTCAGTGATCGAGACATGAGCAGTTCTTTGCCCAAAGGCCAGTTTTATCAAGAAGTAAACAAACTCCAAATGGAGTGTCTTTGGTGCCCAACATGCTCTCAATCTCAAGACTATAACAGTGCTGCCAGGAGCAATCGTGTCTCACATCAACAGAACCGTAAGCTACAGTTCTTTGAAGTAGTTGAAGATTATTACCTATTTATGCAGAATACAATCTCTATATATCTAAAGAACCTGATTAGTCTAACTATAAGTATGACAAACATGGATAACTACTGACCAATAATACTTAATACCTACATAGCTTAAAGACTAAGACTTCATATTAGAATATGAAAGAATCTTTAAACTACTGTGCAGCAAATGAAGACAATGACCACAAAATGTAAACAATGTATAAGTATCTTGATCAGAGGTACAGATCAACGTACAAAGTATCTTAAGCAAATGTAGAAGCATGCATGCATACAATATGACAAAATAACTTTGCCTAGATATACAAAATTGTAGACAGAAATAGGAACATATTCAATATAATTCGAATTTGTATCAACATACAGGAATTTATACCAATGTAAATTGTCCATAAATAATATCTCACAAATATTCACCCTAGTACTTACTATTATTATTAGTGTGAGTAAGCACACACTAATCTACCAATTATCCCATCCAATACATATGAAGGTGATTTTCAGTCTAACCATTCTAATAGTAAACTATTGGAAACAACCACATTTCCATCAGTTGAGTGATTAGCATGCTGTTATAACCACACATGACAGGTGCTACCCAACCAAAAAACACCCCAGGAAAAAAATCCATTAAAGAAAAAGGCTCTGAGCTAAACAGCAGAGTAATTTATCACCCAGAGACCACTCACGTCTGTGAAAAGCACTGCTGGTGATAAGAGATAGGATCTTAGGTTTCTGAATTCCACGTAATTAGGTTTGGAACAAGGACACACTTCTTCCGGTCCATGGTTTGAGATGTCCAGTGCATCATGGCTGGGGAAAGACAGTGCGGCTGCGATGCTGTGCTGGGCATGTTTCCATCACAGTCAGGAAGCAGAGAGAAAGGAACGACATTGCTCATTTCCCATCTGATTCAGTTTAGGCACCTGGCTCACATGTATGGTGGTCTGTGGAAATTTCTTTTTGCACCAGAAGTGTATCTCTGGTGATTTTAAGCCCGGCCTCCAGTAAATGCAATGGTGAAAAATGAAGCTTAACCACACAGGAAGGAACGCAGAGGAGAGTCCTGACTAATGTGATTCAGAATCTGGAGACTGCAAGAGGATAAACAGGAAAACTTGAGTTCAAAGGGTATCTGATGAGAGCATAAAAGTTCATCAAAAAATCATAATGATCTTTTAGAGAATATAGAAAAAGTCTCACTTGCAACATTACTGTGATTACCAGTTTTAAATTATATGAAAATGTAAGTACACATGATCTTTAGAAAGAACTGTAAGACTCTCCTGAGACAGAAAGAAATAGCCACGAAGTGGTTCTTAGCCAGATTGCTGTGAAGAGTCTCCCTTTGTGTTCTCAAACTTCACAGGAATTTATAACAAAACTTCAGTTTACATTTAATAGGAGCTTCATAAACTATTTCAAATGGTTTTCAGAGGGAGAAAGTAGACAAAACCAGGAAAAGAACTAACTGAACTTTTAAAGACCCGGGGGCTTTTAAAAACTGGAATGCGTTTTATAGTGCAATATTGATATTAATGTGAGATCTTAGGGATAAACAAGGAAGGAAAGGTTCTGGTTTAATAGTGATGCGTCTGCGTATCAAGCTGGCAAGGGGCCTGATAAGTTTTGTGACAACTAGACATTAGCTTAAATCATTTTAGAAGGGGGAACTTCAAATGAATAGTTACCTTCATAGGACTGTGAGCAAGTTTGTGGTTATTTCCTTGATTAATAATTGATGTTGGAGGGCCCAACCCAGTGTCAGCGGTGCCACCATTGGGCAGGTGGTCTTGGGCTATACTAAGGAATCAGTCTGAGAAAACCATGGGAACAAACCTATATACACTATTCTTCCATGGCCTCTTCAGTCCCTGATTCCAGGTTCCTGCTTGACTTGCTATCATGACTTCCCTTCAAGGTGGACTGTAAGCTGTGAGACGGACTGCACTCTTTCCCCTCCACGTTGCTTCTAGTAATGGTCTTTAGCCCTGCAATAGGAAGGAAACTAACACAGTAGGTCGTTTTGTTGTTTTTAATGCCTGTATTTTTGTAGAGCAAGTTTTCCTGTTCAACGTTTCATTTTATCTTAAAGGTCATTTTTGCATTCCTTCCTTCCCTTCCCTTCCTCCTTCCCTCCCTCCCTCCCTCCCTCTCTTCCTCCCCCCTTGCTCATATGCTGGCGTGGGTGTGAAGACCATATGACAATGTGCTAGTTCTCTCCTCCCACCATGGAGGACCCAGGACTTGAACTCAGATCATCAGTCTTAGCAACAAGCACCGTTACCCACTGGGCCTTCTTGCTTTCCTCACTTCGTTCTTTTAAAGACAGAATAGCTGTTTGGTGATGAAAACTATCTGATTAAAAGGGAAATTCCATGTTCTCATCTCTAGGAGTGAGCCATTAGCTGTCCCTTGTGGTTACTCTAAAGACTGAGATGAACTCAGGTGTCCGCATAGAGACCCACTAAAGGAACGAGTGTCAAACTCAGTATTTTATCATTACATCGCTCATCCTCAAAGTGCTTTTGGTACCGTGATGACCGTATTTCAACAACATTCAATCTGCATCTTATCTGGGGAAGTATTATTTTATTTAGAAATTGATACTAAATTCTGTCTTGCTGTGTTTCTTTGTTGTCAGGCCTTTTATATGCCCTGTGGTTCATTACAGTGTAAGTTCTGGGTTTATTAGGTGATTTTGCTCATTCTTGTTTACAGGACGTTACCACAGCTTTTAACTGCTCCTCAGATTGTGTTCCCATTTTATGTCTATCAAACTACACTTCCACATAAACAAAAACCTTTAAGTTTCTGAAGTGCTTTATGTCTTTATTGCCAGCCTGCTGGTTAAGCACACGAAGAACACTCTTGCCTTGCATTTCCTGCTATTCAGTGATGAACGTTCTGACTGTATTTCTTTCTTGCATTTCCTGCTATCCAACAATGACCAATCTGACTGTATTTCTTCCTTGCATTTCCTTCTATCCAGCGATGACCAATCTGATTGTATTTCTTCCTTGCATTTCCTGCTATTCAGTGATAAACGTTCTAACTGTATTTCTTCCTTGCATTTCCTGCTATCCAACAATGAGCAATCTAACTGTATTTCTTCCTTGCATTTCCTGCTATCCAACAATGAGCAATCTGACTGCATTTCTTCCTTGCAAAAGGACGATAGGTTGTTACTGGTTAGACTGACATAAAGAAGGAACGTTTTCCTGCTATGCAACAATGAGCAATCTGACTGTATTTCTTCCTTGCATTTCCTGCTATTCAACAGTGAGCAATCTGACTGTATTTCTTCCTTGCATTTCCTGCTATTCAACAATGACCAATCTGACTGTATTTCTTCCTTGCATTTCCTGCTATTCAACAGTGAGCAATCTGACTGTATTTCTTCCTTGCATTTTTGTCTATCCAATGATGAGCAATCTGACTGTATTTCTTCCTTGCATTTCCTGCTATCCAACAATGAGCAATCTGACTGCATTTCTTCCTTGCATTTCCTTCTATTTAATGATGAGCAATCAGATTGTATTTCTTTCTCTACAAAGAAATAATAGCACTTTGTAGTTACAAACTTTCTTGCATCCCTTTATCCCAGTCTGGTTTGTATAGATGTGACATACAAGCCTGTCTCCGAATCACATCCTTGCAGCCTCTTTGTGAACTTGGCTTTGTTGAGTCCTGGACCTTCATCCTCTGTAACAATACAAACCTCACTTCCTTCCCCGCCCCCCGACTTCTAGAACACGAGTCTCCTTTCCCTGAGCCCCTTCTTCTCAGCTTCTATTCAGTCTCCCTTTCTCGACTCACTTCACGAACTGCAATGTGCCTTGCTCTGTGTATATTACTTCACCTCGCTTCTGAACCAAGGGCTGGCTATTGCCAGTATATTGATACCTTGGGCCTGTCTCCAGCCTGTTCTGTGTCCTGGGGCCCATATATTAGACTGACCACTGGTCATCATTTAGGAATTCCCCCAACTGCTCAGAATTGCAGTGCTCCTGAGAAACTGCCTGCAACACTGTGCCCACCTTCCAGTGTCTTCTGTCTCAGAGGACAAGGAGCTGTGTGTAGTTATCTGGGCCTGAGCTTGTCAGTCTTCCCTCTGACTTCTGTGTTCAGACTCAAGCTCATGAAGGAGAAGCAGCGGGGGACTACATGGCTTTGTCCCTGGCAGACCAGGGCGGGATGATTGGGTCTGCACAGCCCTGGGCTCTCGAGGACTAGCTGACAGTGGATTTCCAAGGCTCCATCTACCTCCAACCAGACCACAGACTCATGGGACAGTTGGCACTGTTGCTAATGTTGTGGTCACCTGCCTCACCATCAAGTCCCTAGGTGATGCGGATTGGTAATTGAGGGCAGGTAAAATCTCCAGCTCAGAAAGCCTTGCCAGCTCATTCCAGCTGCTGGGATGAAACACCCTAGGTGGGTTGGTTTATAAACACGGTTGTGGTTTCTAGATGAAGCTGCCAGCAGATGTAGCACCTGGTGAAGACATGTTTGGCCTGCAGTGCATGTCCTGCCATGGGGAGCTGGCTATCCTGTCATGTCCTGCCATGGTAGAAGGGGTACTGTCTTTCTGGGTACTCAAGATTTTATCAACTTCCAAAGGCCCTAACTCCCAGGATCATCGCATGGGAGGAAAAGGAATTTTTAAGTTTTTAATGTATTTGTGTGTATGTTACTGTGTGTGTGTGTGTGTGTGTGTGTGTGTCTATGTGTGTGTGCATACCTAACAAGGCCAGAATAGGGCTTGAGATTCTCTGGTACTGAAATTATAGGCCCTTTTGAACCATCAAGTATAGGTGCTGGGAACCCAATTCCAGCCTTCTGGAAGAGCAGCAGCTATTTTTTTTTTAACCACTGAGTCATCGCTCCAGCAGCCCAGCGGAAGGATTTTAATTTATAAATTTTGAAGGGACACAAATATTCACACTGGAGCAATCAAATTTTTTTTAAATTACACTTTGCCCTTTGACTTCAGTCCCTTCTGTTTGTTTGATCCTTTTTGGATACCTGGGTCCAACGGCTTAACCAGCTCTCAGGGCACAGCTAGGCTGGTCACCAGAAAACCTTCATATCTTGAGTCACCCTCTGCCTACAGCAGCCATGCCGTGAGACCCAACTCCAAATCATCTGCTTCAATTTCCTTCCAGCAGTTTCTACTCCCATGGGCTCCTGCCAGTATGGCAGTGGGCTCTGCTCAGCCTTCCCCTCCAACTTGCCCCTCTCCTCCAGCATTCCCAGCCCGGCACCTTCTCATGACACCTTCTCCATTCGTTAGCGTTTCCCCAAGTGAGTCTGAGGAAAGTCAGTCCTTGGTCAGTTTCAGGTGGCCCTGTGAAGATCTTTGTTGTCATGTTCAGAAGATGAACAAGACATTTCTCCCCTTGGAAGGCTGAGTGGGAGGTGTGAGTAGGTCACCCGTCAGCTGTTCCTGAGACCTGAGTGGAGGTGACGAACTCCCACAAGCCGCAGGACAGAAGCAGACCCAGCGAAGCGGAGTATGGCGAGCACTGTGTTCCCTGGAAGGACTGAATATTTCCCCCCTTCATTTGTGATTGAGAAGCGTCTGTCTCTGAAGATCAGACCCAGGGCCCACATTAGCTGGGCACTTGCCCTGGGTTGCCCAGCTCCTAGCCCTTACTGCTTTCATGCTAGGACCCAGTGTGATGGTTACAAACTAGAATGCCAGGCACACGGCAGGGTTATGAGTGAGACTCTGGCGTTTTCCTGGTTCTGGCATCTTCTTTCTTGACTCCACTCAAGGAGACACGCCAACCATAGCAACAGGCTTGTGAAGGAAATCTATTATCTTACAGTGTAGCCATTAAACAGACAATAAATGAAGTTCCAACCGCATCACAGAAGAGCAGGTAGCTGCGGATGGAGATTTACACATTAGTTGTGAGGTATGTGTACTTGGTGCAAGGTGAAGAAGTTGGCTTAATGTGGTAGCTAAGCACATTTCTGGGTACCTGCCATCTTGTTTCAGGGAAAGCCCCATTTCCAACCGCTCAAAGACAAAATTGGATTTAAATAACTCTAGTATAACAATCCGTTGCGACAGAGTTTTCCTTTACTTTTTTTTTAATGAAACATTACCTGATTTAAATTTACCTTTAAAACTTTTAATGATCTAATTCAAACTTATATTCTAAATGCGGGAAGTACATAAGACAGGTCAGCAATAATTTTAAAGCGTCAATTCAGCTCAGTAGAAAGAAGGAATTGCTGTGCTTCTGTGATGAGCTGCGCTTGTTGTCACTTGCTGCACGGGAGCTCGCAAGTCTGTTTAATTGGCATGTAATTTAATTGCCACATAAGTTATTTAATTATGCACTATAAATGGGAAGCATTGTTTGCAGGCATCTTATCTCTTTGTTGGAATGTGGAACGCCAGCTCTTCCTCTGGTCTCCTGTTTATCTCTGATCCGTTTCTCTAGGTCATCTGTGTTCTGTTGTATGACCTATTAACTGATTTTGTCATCGTCTCTCACAGGAGTGTGTGCATACATTTGTATTTTCCATTTTTAGTGGCAAATCAAGCAAACCAAAAATTAATCTCCTTCACTAACGAGAATGAAGACACAAAGGCCTGCGTTATTTCTCTGTTGAATTATAATATTTACTGTTTCAGGTCAGCAGACTGTACATTCCATTCTTTCCAAATTCTAGTTTGTTCCTTTGGAAGATTTTATTGTAAACGTCTCTTCCAATGGGAGGCTTTCCTTAACCTCACTGATGGTTAGATCTTTTTTCAAAGTGCTAAAATAGCAGGGTTAGAAGGAAGTGATGTAGAGCGTCACCTTCTTAAGCCGGGTGACGCAAGGCCCCACTGGGCAAAGAGTAAATGGGGTGATGCTGGTCCCCACTAGGGAAAGATTCGTGTTACTAGGTTACATATGGAATAATAAGTGCTCCTCCAGTTGTTAGGGAAAACACACTGGCTAAGTCTTGTGAGTCTATACAATCTTGGAACATAAAATAATTTTTTAAAACTTTAGTTTTCTCCTGTAAGTGTCCCATAAGTAAAGGTTGAATGAGTGGGTGGATTCTAATGACTATTGTCATACCTGACTTCACTGTTCTGTTTGGTTTCGTTAGGGGTTTGTCTGAAAAATAGCATTTCATGTAAGGAAGAGAATAGTGCCGGCCGCAAATCAAATGGTTTGGTAAACCAGGACAATCGCTGGTATATTAATATACTAAAACTTTCCATAGATTCCAAATAAGCATTGCTTATTTGATGCACGTGTGTTAAGCACCTGCCTGGAGCCAAGCTCTGTTCTGTGTCAGGTGACTGGTGTCAGATGAGTCTCTGCTTTCATAGCATTTGCGTTTCCATGGCGAGAGACCATAAACGTGGGCAGGTAAGGCTAAGACTATACAGGACGGAGGGAGGAGGTACTTTTTAGGCAAATTCAGGAAAGCCCTATTGTGTCTTAGATCGGGATGCACCAATATACCGTCGTTGAAATCAAGCCTGTAGCAAAAGCTGGTTTTTGAAAGGAGGCTATATTTGAATAGGAGACTTATTGAAAGTTCGGCCCTGCAATAGATAGCTGTGTGGACTACTTTACAGGCAGAGGAAAAACAAAACGCCAAGAGGTAGGAGTGTGCTTGGTGTGTTTCAGGAGGAGCAAAGACCTGGCTAACTGTAGAAGGAGGGGAGTCAGAGGTGACATCAGCAAGGTCTCAGGGAGATGTGCGCACAGAAGAAAGCATCTAGATTCCAGCCTGAGGAAGATGACAAGTGTGTCCGTAAGGGCTGGGTATAGAATTAGAAGCACTCTGACGTTTTAACAGAGGATGGTCACACAGAAAGCGTGCTCAAGCTTCATTAGAAGAGTGGAGGATGGTTTGGGGGTCTCAAGACTGATGCCCAGATCAGTACTTAAAGCAGACACTTGGGCTTTTTCCACTACGGCCCTTACCTAAAATGTAGGGAATAGGCCACCTGTTGAGCTGGAATCAATGGCTAATGAGCCAGTAGTTACACCATATCCACTTCTAACCAGTCATGAGTTTGTTATCGGACTTCAGACCTGAGGCAGGAGGGCTAGGTGACTCTATACCCTGCTTCCTGGCAGCCATGACCAAGGGCAGGAAGAGGAACTGCTTAGTTTCATGTTTAAAGTCTTGCTTGGGTGTCTAAATTTAGAATGTGTACCCATAATCTCATCACAAAATCTGACTGCATAGTTTATGCTTTGGAGACAGTAGAACAGGGCCAGCGGGATAGATCACTGCCAAGACTGATGAAGAAAACTCCATTTCTGGGCCAGTGGTGTTCTGAATGAGAATGGTTCTCACAGATTGGTTCCCAGTGGGTGGATCTGTTTAAGAAGGATTAGAAGATGTGTCACTGGAGGTGGGATTAGAGACTCCACAAGTCCATGCCATTCCTAGGCTCTCTTCCTCTTCCTTTTGCTTGTGGATCCATATGTAAGCTCCCAGCTACTGTTCTATGCCTGCTTGCTGCCATGTCCCCTGCTTTGACGGTCAATGACTCTAACCCTCTAGAACTGTAAGTCCCAAATAAACTCTTCTGTAAGTTGCTGTGGTCATGGTGGCTTATCACATTAAGAGAAAATTGACTAAGATGGGGACCCACGTGACAGAAAGAGAGAACTGTCCTATAGAAGCTGGCCTTTGACCTCCACATGCATCCTAGGGGCATGCATGTACAGGAAAACACACACACAGGCACACTGAGTGTAACATATCCTATAGACTATCAGGAGGCTCCAACAGATACTGAGCCCCATTATTGCCTCTAATCACTATTCACCACTGGGAGCCACAAGAATGTCAGGAAGAAATATGTGAACGGGGGCAAGATCATTCCTGATTTAACCCAATGGCTGTTTCTCCTTCTTTCTCTCCTTCCAGTTCCCCCACCTCTTCTCTGCCCCCATCCACTCCTCTCCTATTTCTATTTACAGAAGCGTAGGCCTCCCATGAATATCAATCAAACATGGTATATCGCGTTGAAGCCTGGATGAGGCAACCTGGTCTGAGGATAAGTGTCCCAAAAATAAGCAGGCACAAAAGTCAGAGACAGCCTCTGTTCCCACACTGTTAATAGCCCAACAAGAACACCAAGCTAACAACGTAACATGTATGCAGAGGGCCTGGGTTAGTCCCATACAGGCTCCCTGCTTAGAGCTATGAGCTTTCCTCTTATGAACTTTCATTGTGTCCTACACGTTTGGCTGTGCTGTGCATTCATTTCCATTGAATTCTAGGAAGTCTTTAATTTCTTTATTTCTTCTTTGACCCAGAGGTCATTCAGTAGAGAGTTGTTAAGTTTCCATGCATTTGTAGGAGCATGGAAGACAGTGGTATTATATGTGATTTGCTAAAATGGTGGGGTGCTGGCTCAAGAGTTTTCAGAGGAGAATTTTAGTATGTTGCCTAGAGATCATTATTGTGATATTTTGAGAAGGATGTGGCTGCTTTTTGTCCTTATCTGAAGAGTCTGCCTGAGGCTAAAGTGAAGAATTTTAGATTAAGTCTGCAGGCAGAGGAAATCTCAAAACAGTGTATTATAGACTCTTGTGAGGTTGTTAGTGATAGCTCTAATGAAGATTTAATTCTGGGTTCAGGGAGATAAATAGATTAAGCAAAGGAATAAAGGGAATGGTGACCTTGGAGCAAGATCACACCCAGCTAAGTTTCCAGCTTGTGAAAGGGAACTGAAGAAAAGCTTAGAGCTGGGTGTGTGGGGCACAACTTCAATCCCAGCACTGGGAAGGTGGGTCTCTGAGCTTGCAGCCAGCCTGTTCTATAGGCGCAGCTTCAGTAGAGCCAAGCTTAGGCAGTGAAGATATGTAAACTGAATGAGGGGGCCATGTTCCAGTCCCAGCAAACATCAGAACTTGGCAGCTTTGGCCACATGGTCCTGGCTTTAGAGTCAAGGATAGAAGAAAGGCATTATTGAAATTTTCTCAATGACTAAGGAAAGACACTGAGCCCAGGCATGTGTCAGGGGTGTCCCTAAATGGAGGCCCAGGGAGGTCATTGCATAAAGCTGTGAATTTGAAACCTGCCTGGTCTTGGAGACCCCAATATGTTGGAGATGCCAGATCCATGGAATACCCAATAAAGAGGGGCATTAACAGGGAGTGGAACCAGCCCAAGAGAAAGAAGTGTGTTCCAGTCAACAAAGCTGGAGTTGGAGATCTGAAGAGCACTTGGACATCAGACATGGAGATGCAGAGTCAGGAGTTTGCCCAGCTGGTTTTTGGTCCTCACTCACTCCCTTACCTATGGTTTGGAATGGTGATGTATATCCTGTGTCATCGTATGTTGAAAATAAGTGATCTGCTTTTTAAGTTTGATTTTTACAGGTGATGACAGTTAAGAGATTGCATGAATCTCAGAAGAGATTTTGAACTTTAGACTTTGAAATAAGTTTGTGACTGTTATAGACTATGGGGACTTTGGAAGTTGTACTAAATGCATTTTTACATTACGATATGGCTACAAGCCTTTGGAGGACAGGGAGTAAAATGTGGTGGTTTGAAAGAAAATGTCCCTCAAAGGGAGTGTTACCATTGGGAGGTATGGCTTTGTTGGAGGAAGTGCGTCACTGTGGAGGTGGGTTTTGAAGTCTTTTAGATGCTAAACCCACACCCAGTAAGACATACCACTTTCTGTTGCCTGCAAAATGTAGAAATCTCAGCTCATTCTCCAGTACCATGTCTACCTGCGGCTGCCATGTCCCACCATGATGATAATGGATTGAACCTCTGAACTCTAAGTCAGTCACCCCAGTTAAATGTTTTCTTTAATAAGAGTTGCCGTGGTCATGGTGTTTCTACACAACCATAGAAACCCTAAGACAAGGGCCTCTGTCATCTTCACAAGATTTAAGGTCGTTTTCTTGAGCTTCTGCGGTGTTGGAATATTTAGAACTTGTTCTAGTAGGATAGCTGGGCTCTAGTGGTGCCATATTGCCCTGGTTGTTGTTGATTGTGTTCTTACATGGGCCTCTGGTCATCTGGGTTTGGGGTTATTATCAGTTAGGTGATGATTTCTGAGTTTATCTTTGCTGTATGGATGTTTTTCGGTTGTCCCCGCCCCCCATTCCTTTATGTTTCCTGTCTGGTCTTCGGCCTGAGTGGCCTATGGTTCTGGTGACTGACCAGTGAGTCTTCACCTCCACTGAGGTTTTCGTTTTGGTGGCTTGCTTGGCCTCTGGAATTTTGGGGTTCTGGGAACTGGTGTGGCCTCTGGGGTTCTGGAAAGCAGTGAGCTCTCTGGGGTTCTGTACAGTCTCTGGGGTTGTGGGCTGGGTTACCCATTCTGGCTTTTCTATAGATCCAAGCCTATACAGATGCCATGCAGGAGGCCATTGAACTATCTCAGGGATAGCACCGTGTAATTCTGGGCTTCACTCACAGGGCTGTCCTTCATCCTCTTGTTCATGCAACGGTTCATGTATTTAAATCAGATGCTCCATTTCTCTAAATTTTGTGGTATATATTTGCATGGTTTGTTTAAAACTGAGTGCATTTCTGTGCCACCATCATTGACATTTGCATAGCCTTGTGAATCACAGCTTAATTTTAAACCATTTTGCAATGAGAGTTGCTTATATCAAAATATTGAAATAAATCAAGGTATTTTAATTTTAAGTGTGTGTGTGTGTGCATGTGCGTGTGTGTGTGTGCACGTGCGTATGAGTACAGATGCCCTCAGAGTCTAGAAGACAGTGTTGGGTTCCCTGGGCTAGGATTCTGGGAACTCAATTGGAAGAACAGCGTGCACTCTTAACCATTGAACATCTCTCCATCCCTGTAGCTTTCCTTTTTTTTACAACAAAAAATGGGTTAGTGGATCTTATTTTCAGCCCTGTTGGGTGCCTTGACATTGTGTCAAAGTTTGCACAAAGGTCAGTCATGAGCAGTAGCCCCCTCGCTGGCTTGACATGGTAACTGCACACCTTGCTGCCTGGTGATACACCATTAACACACCCTTCCTAGACGCACGTTATTTCTGGAGGAGGATGTGCAGCCTGAGGAGTGACGGGAGCCAACGAAGACTGGAGTAATGAATTTAATCTCGTATTATCTTTTTCTTTTCAATTTATGAAATTCACTTAAATTGATAAAATACAGACCAGAAACACACATATTCCAATGGCTTAAATTCTCAACTTGATAAAACCCAGAAGAGAGGCACATGCCTCCTGATGGCATAAATTAACTTCTAGAAATACGAGAGGTGTTAATCAGACCATTCAAAAACAGACTACAAAGTAAACAGAATTTTAGTTTTCTGATCAAATTTTTTTGTGAACAAATACGGTTCAGCTTGCTGTTCAGTCACTGTACACTACGTGTTCTCAGACACAAGTTTAACCATCATACACTTCATGCTTGTGTTTTCACTCTTTTGTGTCTTTCTTGTGTGCATGTACCTATTCCTGTATGTATACATATGTGTTCAGACAAGCATGAATGCATGTGTAACACGTGTGTTCAGGTAAACATGAATGCATGTGTAACATGTGTGTTCAGGTAAGCATGATTGCATGTGTAACACGTGTGTTCAGGTAAGCATGATTGCATTGTAACATATGTGTTCAGGTAAGCATGATTGCATGTGTAACATATGTGTTCAGGTAAGCATGATTGCATGTGTAACACGTGTGTTCAGGTAAGCATGANAAGCATGATTGCATGTGTAACATATGTGTTCAGGTAAGCATGATTGCATGTGTATATGAGTGCATGTGGAGGCCAGAGGTCACAGCTGAGTGTTTTCCTTTATCATTCTCCACCTTAATTTTGGAGCTGGGAGCTCACTGATTTGCCGGTAGCTGCTGGCAGTGAGCCCTAGGGATCCTGTGTCTGACTCTCCAGGGCTGGGATTACAAGCACACACTGCCACACGTGACCTTTGTGTGAGCACTGAAGATCATGCCCATCCTCATTCTTGTGCAGCAACACTTCACCTACTGAGGTGCCTCCCCAGCCCCTTTTGACTATGTTAAGAAAATACATACATGTGTACACACAGGTAACATGCTTTGGGTTGTTTGGTTATTTTATGACCGGACCGGATCTGCTTACATGGCCCAGGTTGGTCTTGATGTTGCAATTCTCCCGCCTTCCCCTCTCAGCTGCTGGGTTCACACGCTCAACCCACTCATGTTTGCCCAATCTCTTGTACGTCATTTTTCTTTTTTCTGGAAAGAACACTGCCTGAGGTGACTATTCTTGTAGATCATACAATATATGTAATGAAACAACTTTAACAATGCACGTCTGTGCACTTAGCGTGCACATGTGTATCTGCATACATTTTATAATCTGGGTTGCTAAGTCAACAATGTGACACCTTTGTCTTCTGTTCTGAGGTTCCTATAAGCTATGAATTCACACATGTGATTAAGAAGTAATGCTTTGTTGCCAGGCGGTGTGATGGAGATGAATATAGGCCTAAGGCTCGGCTGCGGAGCTTAAAGTTTATACTTTTATGTTTTAAAAAGGTTGACTTTGGTTGTACAGTCCTGCTGTTCTGCTGTCATAGGTCAAATGTTTAATAGGGAAGGCATTTCGAGTTGTCTTTTTCTAGGCTGTTTTACATTTTGTGGGTAGAGACTCTCGTTAACGGATATAAATATATATATATATATAGGAATATATATGTTGTATAAACACATCTAAGACTATATATACTGTGATAGATGGGGATGTCTATTCCTGGAAGACACAGATGTCATGTTAATTTAATATATTTGTCTTCTGTGACAGCTCATATGTACAAATAGCTATTGGAAAGGAATACAGTTCCATGCCTTTGCCTTGATACCCAGTTGACAAAATAGAGCTTTTAAAAAAAAATATACTTAATGTTACAGTTTCTCATCATAGCTGTTCATATAAAACTTTGTCACCTGACCAGAGCCTTAGAGGGACCCAAACGTCCCAAGCATTATCGGAATTTTGCTGTTGTCATTGTCCTTTCCTGGAGAGCTCAGGGACTATTGACAGACATCCGTGTCGCTGGGCTCTCTCATTGAATGTTATTCTGGTTGAGATCAATAGTTTTTTTTTAAGTCTCCAAGTTTAGTTTATTATTGCTCACTTGAATTTGTACAGCAGTAATGATCTCATACAACACCTTAACTTGTCCCAGTGACCAAAGACAACGAAGAGAAAGGAACTACGTTAGAAAGCTGGACTTTATTCGTTTAAAGACATGTTCCTCTTCTTGGCAGCCATATAAACCTATAGTGTCTGTCAAAACTCTGTCATCTGTCTGAGTCCGCACTGAAACTACTCTAAAGTCGTCTACTGGACAGGTCTCAGCCACAGCCCTCTGCAGTGACCCTCCAGCTGCCTGTCACCTTCCTGGACCTTGCCGGTCTCCCCCGTCCTTCACAAAGCAGTCAGGGCGGTATTTCTAGTGTGAAAGCAACTCTATGCTTGCCTCGAACGTGCGATCTGAAATTGCTTCTGGTCAGTGAACGTGCCCTGTGCGCCCCTGTTGTAGGCACACATTGTTCCCAACGCTCTGCCCTCCGATTTCTCACTTTGTTCCCATGAGACTTCCTCATCCTGTGAGACTTGCATCTGCTGCTCCGTGGGCCATTTTTAAAATGATGGACACACAGAGCCTTCTGTACTTGGTTACAGATCTTTCAAGAGGTTGTTAGGAGCAATGATTCCCTGGAGTCCAGGCGATTTTGGGGTGTAAAGACGAAACCTTTCACTATCACGTATGTAAGTGACAATCACAGGGCACGAATCACACCAGATATCCACAAAGACAATTTGTGAAGGTCTGAAGTAGCTTTCGCGGCTGCTGGCCTTTATTTCTTACCAGCAGGTGGCGCGCGAGGCCCACGCTTTAAGCCTCTCTGGCCTTGTGCTTTTGATGAAACACACTAATTGGGCTGTTAAGGGAGGAGATGATAATTTACGCACTGTTTACAGAATAAAGCTGATTTAACCTTCAGTTTTTCTATAAGCGTTTTCTTTTTCAAACGCAGCGTTCCAACTGAAATTGCTAAAGTGAAATGGAAGACTTCAACTTGAAAAAATGACTGGAGAGAAATAAAAATTTAAGACGGGGCCTCAAGTCAGGGGAAATGTGAAGCGTGAAATCAACACTTTGGGACGGGCACAGCGGGATTGCAGCTGCACCACACACACAGGCAGCTCCCAAGCGAAAGGCAGACGGTCTGGGGCTTGAGCCAGAACCCCGGAAGGAAAGACAAGGCCCCTAACACAGCTCTTAGGTTTGAAGAGCTGGAACCCTGGGTGAAGAACTTCACACGGTGTACCTGTGAGCACGGCCTGGCCACACTTTCACAAACTGAGAGCCACGGAAGGCAGGAAAGCAAGCACAAAGGGAGCAGCCTGGGTGTCAGTCTTGGAAGGTGTGAAGATGTCAGGGGAGGAGACTTGTTGAAGAGAGGGATGGGGGCTCACAGCTAAGGGCAGTGAAGGAAAAGGTCCATGTTGCTGGTTCCAGCATTGTGTTTCCTGTGTGGTGTGCGCTGGGTGGGGCTCTTCTCTAAGTTTGTCCGCTTTTGAACATTAGGCCTTCAGCAAAGGGTGTCATGAGAGAAAAGACCTTTGTACTAGCTGGTTTGCCTGGCAACTTGACACAAGCTGGAGCCATCAGAGGAAGGAGCCTCAGCTGAGGAAATGCCTCCATGAGATCCAGCTGTCAGACATTTTCTCAATTAGTGATCGGTGGGGGAGGTGAGTGGGAGCATCGCTCGGCTGCTCGTCCTGTAGAAGACGGTGGGCTGGGCAAGCTATGTGAAGCAAGTCAGCAAGCAACTCCCCTCCATGGCTCCTGCATCAGCTCCTGCCTCTGGGATTCTACCCTGTTTGAGTCCCTGTCCTGACTTCTTTCGGTGATGAACAGCAATGCTAAAGTATAAGCCTCATAAACCCTCCCCAACTTGCCTTTTGGTCATGGTGTTTTGTTGCAGCAATAGAAACCCCAACTAAGACAACATGTGAGCTGGCTTTGTTTTTAAAATGCTGCATCAGCATAAGGTATGTTAGAGAAGTCATCAAAATAAAAACAGATCCTCAAAGAACAGCAGTGTTTATTTGAGAATAACACTGCAAAGGGAATTCACATGTCACAGTGAACTGTGGGTACATTGAAGAAGTTGAGAGTGGAAGCTCAGATTTTTTCTTTTTGCTGTTATTTTTTCTAGTTCTTCCCCTGCTATTCCCTCCTTCTTTCCTCCCNCAATGGATACATCTACACAACACTCCTCCTCCTAAGGCTCAGGGAACATTACAGAAGAATGGAAGATTGTAAGAGCCAGAGAATCCGGGACTTTGCTACAAGATTGTGTCTCCTAGGAACATCAAAAGCTACACCCGTAATGCCTTACACCTTGACTACCCAAACATAAGCAGAACAAGGCCTACACTAACAGAGGTCAAAGTAGATGGGGAAATCTCACCAGGCCTCAGCCCTACATAATGAACCTATAGGCAAACGAGAAAAGCTCAATGTGACCACACTTAGTGGATCCAAGAGCCCGGGCACTGCGAAGCCACAGACTCCCAGGGGAGCCTCTTGGAGATAGCCAGTGATCTTTCATCAGATGAAACACTTAGGTCTTTTAGGTATGAGCACATGAGACTTTCCATTTTTAACCTAACGACCTCATCTGTTGAAGGGGCGCTCCAGATTTGGAAGACAGCTCCGCTGTAGTCAGTAAATGTTTGCTGAGAAGAGGAAAGTGAACGTGTGTGTTGGGCAAGGGCAGTGATCTGGATTCTAAGGTTATTTCAACAGAGGCACAGATCTGTAAGTTTTACTGTGTTTTGTAATTTGCATTTAAGAAATAAGTGCACTTGGCCTGGCAACGTGTGTGGTTTGGCATGCACACGCTTTGGCATGCACAGCTTCCAAGACCAAAGTTACTCTAGTGAACTTCAACATTAACTGGGTGAAAAGAGAGGAAAAGAAAACAGTGAAAGACAAAAGATCCGGATTTTATTCAGTTTAAGTTGATAGAGGAGAATCTAGTAGAAGTCCACTTCTTTGATTCCTTCATAACATTTTTCTTCCATTCATACTTGGCATTTTATATAGGTTATATGTGAAGTGTTTGCTAATAAAAGAAGCCAAACATTGTAGGAAATTAGGCTTTGTAACCCCTCCCCCACACTGTTGAAGTTTGGATCCGAAGGCAAACACGGTGAGGATATTAGAAACCCATGTAAGGAGCTGCGACTTTTATAGATTGTCTTACGTACTTCTTCAAGCATTTGTTATTTTTTTTTTCCTTGAATGGACTCTGTGTCCTGCTTCTCAAATGCTGGTCAAATGTCCTGTCGAGGGCTATGAGCAGCCTTGTGCCCCAACAAGATGACCGGTGCTGCTGGTTGACGTTCTGTCTGGAGCAGAATTAATTTTCTCCCAGGAGGTCATGATGATGAACGAAACCCCACGAGCACAGGCACAGCCGACGGTGGGGCTATCTTGCAC
>LOEQ01009053.1:0-23354 GCA_001685075.1 Bramus lutescens | reverse complement strand
GAACCATTAGTGAACAATCAGCCCCTCTTTCCTTTGGTTGTTTTGTAGCAGTTTTTCTGACATCATCAAGGAAAGTCCTCGATACAGGGCTCATCAGCAAACTTGAGGATGTTGAAGAAGGCCGTGTTCAAACTGAGTAGCAAAGGATACGCAGAAGCTGTCCAGGTGGTCAAGGGTGGGATGTCATTCTCATGAGAAGGATGGTGAAAGATTTGGATTTTGCCAAATTTAAGGGCCTGTAGGTGTGGAAAGTGTCAAGGAGACTCTTGGGGAAGATGCTGGGGAAGATGCCAAGGAGACTGGTCTCTCATGCTCGGTGGACTTTTGTAATATGGGAAAAAAGCAGGGTGCTAATGGGGCAGATGGTGGCTCTCTTGCCTCCGAGTGGGGAGCCGGAATAGAGACCCCGTGGTAGCTCAGCCACCCTTGCTGTGTCCCGCCATTACAGAAGTCACTCAGCAAGTGACAGCTGACAAAGCAAGGATTCCAGCCACAGGTCATCTCAATTCACGACTGATGGTCGTTCCAACCACGGCGCTCCCTTTAAACTAGTCTTCTTCCCCTGAGTTTCAATCCACAGCCGCCCCAGTCCTTACAGCAACTCTTCCAACCTCTGACCATCTCAACCGCTTGCTGGCATGGGGGCCTGGGATGTGAAGATGGGGACCGCCATGGAGGAAGAAAGCCGATGGCAATGCCTTATAGCGGTAGAAACAGAAGCTGTGACCGATAAAGAGGGAAACTGGCTGGATCCATCCTGTTGCCCCTGCTCTCCCGCCTGCAGACACCATCCAGTCAGGGGCCTAGCAGGAAGAAGCTGGGCCAGAAAGGGCTGTGTGTGTGTGTGTGTGTGTGTGTGTGTGTTTTCAAGGTTCAGGTGCCTGGGGAACGGTAACTCCAGAGCAACCAAGCGGGGGCCGGTGAGACCTCCTCCCATATCCTTCTATATCACTGGCCAGTGATCAGGTTGGAAGCTGGTTTCTTTTCCAGCTTGCCCAGGCTTGGTTCCAGCAGCTCTGCTGCTTCTTCCGGCCCGGGGTGCTCGCCTTTCCTCCTCTCTTAGCAACCAGGAGTCTGTGGACGCCACCAAGCAGCAACTGGGAGGCTGCCGGGAGCCCGAGCAAGCAAGGAAGGGAGGCGCCCAGCCCAGGTGCTCTGAGCCCCACCGCTGCGGAGCAAAGCCACCGCTAGCCGCATCTGCGCCTGCAGCGGGGTCCAAAAGGGATTCAGCAAAAATGAGCCATTCTCACCCCGCTGGGTAAGTGACAACTGGAGCTTTGCCTGGCCGAGACAGGTGTCGGCTCCAGCCAGCGGCCCTCCCCCTCCCTCTTGCTGCGGAGCTCAGGGGCGATGGAGAGAGAGGGAGGGTGGGCTGAGCGAGGGGGAAACATGCTGATTCTAGGTTGCCTGAGGATGGCAGAAATCCCAGGCGTCCTATCTCCTCCCTGCCCATCCTCGCTTCTTCATAATGTTCCCCTCTCTTGAAATTCTCAGCCTGGAAAGACGGGGAAAATGGATGTGAAAACCGCTTACAGTAAGCAGGGATAGACGTCAACGCCAACTGGGATGCAGATCCCTCAATGTGGAACACAAGCGTTTTAAATGCTAAAGCAGAAGTTACCGAAATACGCGTTTGTGGGTAGATTTGAGGCGGAGATAAATTTTTCTTCATGGCGTCTCTGTGTCTTGTAAACAAAGGAGAGGCTGTTTTTGTGCCCAGGGTCTCCCTGTAGGAGGGAGAGGCCCCATTTGTCAGACCTGTATCTTCCCAGTCACAGAAGCACCGTGAGGGTTCTTTATAATCACCTGGACCCAGGAACGTGGTGGATACGGGAAAGCAAGAGATCAGGGAGTGAGGTGCCCATGCACCCACACGTGGTCTTCTGGGGATAAGGCAACCAACCCTTCCGAAGGCCTGTTAGCGCATTCAATGCATCGCATATAGTGAACAGTCTTTGTTGGTTATTTCACACACCAACAAGGTCTCTGTTATTTGTGAAAGGGAGAACACCCAATTGCCTTCTGAATTAAGCGTGCGATACATACTACACCCATTTTTATTACCACATTTCTATTAAGAGCATCGCTCCCTTCCCCGCTTTGGTTTCGCGATTAGGTGGAAGCTTTTCAGCTGCATGTATTACACACGTCGTAGAACAGCCGATTGGCAGAAGACGCCCTGTTTAGAATCGCTGGGAGATGGTGGCGTCTGAGAGACCATGGTCCGTATTGCTCTTAGGTCTATAACCAAACTTGAAGATTTCACTTTTTAATGTGTTCTCTGAATGAAGGGACAAGGACAAGTAATGTTTGAACAATCCAAAAATGTCCTGTTGGAAGTTAGCTCCAGAACATTCTAGAGACTAAGGGCATTGTGGTGAATTGAATTTCAGAGCTTTAATGTTTGGCTGCTGAGATCCTGAGCAATTGTTGTTGGCCACGGTCCCGTGGGACGGGGCTGATATGTTTTCTGCAGATGCACTTGGCACTTCGTCTGAATTCAGGAAAATGAATGTGTCAGTCATGGTCCTTTCCTATGCTTGTCAAGTCCTTGGCTAGGCTTGCATCTGATTAGGCCATTTATCCATCTATGTGAAAATACAGACAAACCTGTAGCTGCTTATTAAATTGCGCTGAAATTAAAATTTCAGAAACTGAAGTCCAATTTCTCTGAAGCTCCAGGAGTTCTGAGCACATGGAGAAAAGGGGCCCTAATGAAAGTGTGTGCTGTGTGGTAGGGGTTATGTGGGAATACAACATCTATCCTGCGCTAAAATGCAAAGTTTCCTTAACTATCAGCTCCATGCCTTATATGCTTTATCTCTCTGTATCTGGGACCGTTCAGGATTAGGTGAGGTTCAGCAGTCGCTGGTTGGATGAATAATACTGGCCGATGGGGCATGTGGTCACAAAAGAAAACCCTGTTAGGTAGGGTTGCTTCTCGGTACTTCCATAGCCAGAGTCCTTTCTGAGGGATGCATGACTATCTCATTCGAAGGCTCTCGTGACTGCCGTTTCCACAGACAATGCAGCTTAGGACGGAGAAGTCACTAAAAGTGGTGCAGCTTGGAAGGGCGAGGGCTGAAACACAAGGCCAGCATCTCCAGTCCACTCGGGCCCTTCATCATTCCGTTCCACAGTCTAACAGGCATGACCATGAATGCCGAGAAATTCCATCCAGGATAGATCAGCATCTGAAGGACCACAGTCATAGCGATCAAGTGTTTTGATATATGATGGCAATAGTTTTGTAATAGTGCCTATTACATGTGTAAATGTGTTTTGTTTAGCTCATAAAAAATAAATGTATGTTGGGTGCAGGGCATACACTTAAATCCCAGCACTTGGGAAGCAAAGGTAGGCAGATCTCTGTGATTTCAAGACTAACCTAGTCTACACAGTGAGCTCCAGGCCAGCCATGGCTACACAGTGAGACCCTGTTTCAAGACAAGGCAATAAACAAACAAACAAACAAACAAACAAATGGAAACAGTGAACAGAAACATATTTAGTCTACATGCCTTAAAATTCACCCAGTAGCAAAAGCATTCCAAATTGCTCAAGTCTCTCCCTCGAATAAAGGGAGTAATAATTTCTCTTGCCTGTTACCATTTGGAAATAATAAAAGTTTGAGTAGCAAATAAAAGGTTTCATCAAAGCTGAGAAGTCTTCTCCATCATTACCGAGGCACTTTGTACTTATTACATTTTAAAGATAAAGTGGTCATAAAGTTAGGTTTTACAACAGATATTGTAAGTCTGAAATTTCCCCAGTCAGTGAGTGGTGTCTGGTGCCTTCTCTCGGCCTCGTCTTTGCTCTGAGTTACTTACCTACTTAATTATACCATGAAAACACAGACTATAAAAACCACATAGGCCCCACACTGGCTTCATTCAGATGGAGTTTGGGAGAAAATAAAACCGGTCCTAAAACATCTTTCAAAGACAATAGAGACTTCATGTCTCAACCGCCTCTCCATTTGGTGGATGCCAGCTATGAAACTGGACTGCCGGTACCACAGGCCCTAAGGAAAGTAGTTTAGACTGAACAGCTTTATTTCATGGCCTCTCCATTTTGCTCGGTCCTATCCACATTGCTGTTTGTATTTGTGGGTTGGGCACCATACCTCAAGGTGGAATAGGAACCTTAAATCCCTCTACCATGAATGAGAATAAAAGAATATGGCTCTTCATGTTCATCAGTCAATCCATGCAAATTTGGTTCTCTGTGTGAGGGATCCACTGGGCAGCCAGTGTATGGGTTTCAGGGCAGTTCTGTCTGATAGCTCCAGAGAGCCAACACGCTGCCCACTGTGCATTTCCAGAGGTATGTATCCTCACAGGTGGCGTCGTAATCCACCAAGTGTTCACAATAGGTGTGCCCATTACCTCTGAGTGACCTTTGGGGTCTTCTTCATTCTTCACAATGTAGTCCTCTGCAGGAAATTATGGTTTGTTGCTCACATCTACCCCCCAAATCATCTCAAGTGCAGAAATATTTGATACTTTTAAATATTTGAATTCAAATTTGGCAGTTTTTATTAGCCTTGCCAAATGCCTACAGGCCAGCTTTGAGAAGCAGGTTAGCTCCAGGTGGGTTTAACAGACTCACTGTCTTGGCTTCTCCTGCCATGTCGCAGGTCTTATTCTTTTTAATATAGATACCACCCTTCCTTCGGCTGAACACACCCATTCATGCACACAGATGGGGATGGAGAGGCATTCGTCCTGAAAATACTAAGTACTTTGAACTCCTTCGGAGATGCTTATCAAAATTACCGCCATCTGTCACCGGAAATGTTCCCGGTTAGCTGTGGATGACGACCCAATGAGTTCAACTGCTCTGGATGCAGTGGGCTGGAAGCGATTGGATTTGGAATCAGACTTGTTGCCCAGGATAGAAGGTGCTTGCTGTGGAAACATCTAGAATATCCTTCAAAGTGCCTGTTTGCCTTTCTACTTTGCTAAGCTTGATGCTCCCCTACGGGACACTGGATGGCAAGAGCCACCTTCTTTTCATGGAAGTAGAAGGGCGTTCAGCATTTATAGTAGGGCAAGCGTGATGAGGGCTTAGGAATGAGAATGACTGGAAAGGCATTTTCTAGAAGGTTCATTTCAAGAACTCCCAGGAGGAAGTTGAAGAGGAGAGCAGGTTTCTATCAGTGGTAGTCTTGCCATGTGTCCTCAGGGAAGCCTGCTATGGTGCTTGCACGCCTTATGAGTGTGTGCAGTCAAGTTTGCAAACCGGCTTAGAGAACAGTGGTGCCATAAGGTCCAAAGGTAACTTCCGCTCCCAATCCCTTCTCCAAATCTCTGCTTAGGAACGCAGGGAGGTGAGACAGTGTTCTCCAGGTTATTTGGACTAAGAGCAAAATGCGAAAGTACATTTTCTCTGACTGGATTCTTAACTTTTAAGACAGCAGCAAATAACCTAAGTCAGAGGGGATAAGGAATTTTGGGCCTTCAAGTTTCCAGCAATATTATTTCTAGTGAAAACCTCAAATTCTCTAGTTAGTGTTGAGCCTTCTGCAGTTCATTTCCTTGCAGACCACGATCTGTGGAAGAATTGCGGCTCTTCCTCCAACAGCTCCCTAGCTCCCCACACAGACCCTAGAAAGACTGCACGTTGTGTGGTGATTTCACAGATGCCGAGGGTAAAGGGAAATGTTCCCGTTTAAGTGGCACTGAAATCACTCCAACATTTACACGCTTCTGTGTCTTTGTCATTTTTCTTCAAATTATAAATCTCAAAATGGTATGACTGTGCATAATTTACTAAAAATGGCAGAACAGTTGATTAAGTAAAACTCTTAACTAGGAAGGAGATATATATGTATACATATATATATATATATAGATTTGTACTTTCTGTTCAAATACGTGATTTAAGGCAAATATATTTGAATACTCACTCATTATTCATTTTTGCATAAATGACTACTTTTTCTAACTGCATTGAACAAGAAGCTTGTGCAGTGTCCCCAGGCTTGAGTATGTCAACACATTTTTACTTTCCTGTTTTTTTCCTTCCCTTGGTGTTTTTTTTTTTAATTGTCCAAGTTGAGCACACAAAGAGCTACTGACTAGTGTACCATGGGTAGAACCCATGTTGTGTTTTACCTTCACCCACATAGTCTGAGTATTCCAACTTCCCACAGGCTGTTGTTTTCTCCACTCTGTTCCCTTAGTCCAGAAGGGAGAAACACCCTTCTCTAACAAGGTCATCACCTCACATAGATCAGAAAATATCCTCGGGCCAAAGCAGTTCAGCCGAGAGTTTCCCTGGTGGATCAATGTGTGTTCTTCAGAGAAGAGGAGGGGATTTGACAAGTTAAACAGCACGGTATGAATAATTGTGCTTAACGATGATTCTGTTGGTAATAGGATTTTAGGTTTCTGGAAAACCATTGTTGAATCATCACTCATATACTGAGCCACACGAAATAAACATTAGCAGTGAACAACACTGGATGGTACACACACACACACACACACACACACACACACACAAGGATTCTTTAAGGATTTTCCATTCCCTTATGAGTCCTCTCTGGTCCTTGCTCTTCCCTCTCTATCTCCTTTGTGTGGCTAGCTCTCGGTCTGTGGGAGCTCAAAGTCGCATGGCTTCCTTGTCATCTTCTCTTTCAGCATGGATGGGGTAGGTCAGAGGGTTCCTGTGCCCTTCCTGATGTTCAGTAATGGTCACATTCTGTTTGTGAGCATAGGGAATCCAGAATCCAGCTTTCTAGGCGCTCAAGAAAGACATTTTTAATTTCTGGGCAGTAAGTCCATGTTGCCTACACAAACTCGTCTCCGTTCTGCTTATTCCACTGTTATGGCATTCCGCATCTCAGGATACGACTGCATTTGGAGACAGATCTTTAAATAAGTAATGAGGTTAAGTGACCACTAGCTGTAAGACTTCCTTTAGCATGGTATCAATGCAGTGGTTCCTAATCCAACCTGCCTTGTGTCCTTACAATAGATAGAGATTAAGACAGGCACGCATGCATTGAGAGAGCTAGGAACATTACAATGAGGTGGTCCTCTATGAACCAACGAGAGAAGCTGGCATTGCTCTTTCCTGTACGGCCTTTGGGAGCCACTGACTCTGTAGACATGTGCCCAAAACTGCAGTGCTGGAAGAGAAAAGTCTGTTTGTAAACCACCTGCCTGCCCTGTGATATGATTTTATGTCAGTCTTAGAGCTAGCCAACCTGTCTGTAACAGCTGATAGCTTTTATTGCCTGGTCCGGAAAAGCTGAAATAAGTCTTTATAAGAGATGCAGAGTCACAGAAGACAAATGATTGATTGATTAATGGCAGTGTGGTAGTAATGAGTGTCTTAATGCATCTAAATTGTATATATATATATATATAGATAAACCCCACAGACTGTGTGGGTTAGAAACAACTCAAATGTATTTCACACACTTCTGGAAGGTAGGAAGTTCAGCATGGTAGGCTAAGTGTCTAAAAAGGCTCTGCTTGTTTATCCACAGATGGTTGCTTTCTGTCTGGGACCATACGCTGTTTGCATATCAGGACTCTTAGGGCGATACTTTTCCTTTCCATCATCATCATCATCATCATCATCATCATCATCATCATCATCATCATCATCATCATTATTATTGTTCTATTCTTATTCATGAAGGGTTAACTCTCTTCTAAAACTACCGTAACACTGGAGATTAGGATTCTATTCATAGAGTTGTGTGTGTGTGTGTGTAGTGTGTGAGGTATGGTGTGGTATGTGTGTGTGTGTAAGTCCATTACATGATGTAGAGATATTTGAAGCCAGAAGTTCAAAAGGGAGATAAGCCAGCATACGAGGGAAATACCAGTGAGAAGAGGGCTTAGGACGGCAGAGCGGTGACCTCTGCTGGGATGCTGCGCTCAGTCAGCTTACACTCAAGTGACACCCACCCCTCAGTGCCTCGCACTGATTGACATATAAAATCGATCATTTTAAACTGGTGATCTGTTTTTCTGTGACTGTTACTATTTTTCTGCCACAGCTATAAACATTTCTAAATTAATGAAAATACTTAGGGCCAAATACTGAAGGAAAGGAAGGAGCAGCAGGGAAGTAAACAGGCAAAATAAATTGTACAAAGTAGTTACGAAAGAGCGTTACAAACTGTGGGTTTCAAATTGAATCAAATCATGATGTTTATTAGTTGTTGTTAATTTGGCATTCTCTCTGTGTGACGAACTATCATATTTCGTATTTGTGGTTATTATGTGGCTTTCATATTGAGCAGTTTCTTCTCCACATCACTTGCTTCGAGACATTTACAGGAATATCATCTCTATTGTTTAAGATCTAATAAAAATGATCTGTGGTAAATTAGAAGAGCAGAATTAGAAGAAACTTCAAATTGCTGGCTACGAGGGATACAAGTGGTTTTTAATTTTCCTTCCTCCACTTCTCTGTAGTTTGAAAATTTTCCGCTCTGAGTTGACAAGTACCCTGAAGAGCAAAGCTCCTCTGAAACCCGTGCTCAGAAGCAGTCGTGGCCGGCTTTGTTATGTTATTTCCACTCCTCCTCCCTATGATTTACCCGTTTTGACAAAACTATACTAATTGAAAATTTGTTTCCGGATTGCTTTAAAATTGCACCAACACAACATCCGAGCAGCCTTTCCATCTCCTGCGTGAACTGCAAGCCCGTGCGGTAAGACTCCCATTGTGCCGTGTCTCTGGCATTTGCCTTCTTGCCAGTATTGTGTTTTAAATTTAGTTCAGCGGTTGCTGAAAGCTGTTGTTTTGGTGACTTTCTGCATTGAGGGGACACAGGCAGCCCAAGCCGGGAAGATTTTAATCTGAATCATGGTTTAATGCTACCGTCCATCACGAGAGAAGCAATGGCTGCAGGGGCAGGAAGCAGCTGGTCACATAGCATCTGTGGCCAGGAAGCAGGCCTGTGCCTGCTGGTGTTGGGCTCGCTTTCCCCTTCCTGTGAGGTCAGTACCAGCTCCTGGTGCTGCCTCTGTTTAAGGTACACTTTCCCTTCCTTAATTAGCTGAATCTCAAACTCCCTCACAGATATGCCCAGAGATTTGTTTCCATGATGATTCTAAGTCCCTTCAAGTTAGTTGTCAAGATCAACCGTTACACAAATGAACACTTACTTTGGTTGCAAGAACATAGTCACTCATAATCACTCATTCATTTTGTTTTGGTCCCCAGAGTGTTTCTGTGTGGTAATGCCACATTTAGGAATTGCCATGGTCTAGACACAGTTAGCAAAACTCCATCTGATTCTGGCTATTTATAAATAATGCTACTATGAACATAGTTGAACAAATGTCCTTGTAGTATAATTGAGCATCTTTTGGGTATATGCCCAAGAGTGGTATTGCTGGATCTTGAGGTAGATTGATTCCCAATTTTCTAAGAAACCACCATACTGATTTCTGGAGTAGTTGTATAAGTTTGCATTCCCACCAGCAATGCAGGAGTGTTCATTCCCCTTACTCCACATCCTCTCCAGCATAAGCTATCATTGGTGTATTTGATCTTAGCCATTCTGACAGGTATAAGATAGTATCTCAGAGTTGTTTTGATTTGTATTTCCCTAATGGCTAAGGCTGCTGAACATTTCCTAAAGTGTCTTTTGGTCATTTGAGAGTCTTCTGTTGAGAACTCTCTGTTTAGTTCTGTACCCCATTTTTAAAATTGCTCTTCAACTGAAGAATGTATAAAGAAAACACGGCACATTTACACACTAGAGTACTACTCAGCAGTAAAAAACAATGGCATCTTAAAATTTGCATGCAAAGAGATGGAACTAGAAAAAAACATCCCAAGTGAGGTAAACCAGACCCAGAAAGATGAACATGATATATGCTCACTCATAAGTGGATACTAGCTGTAAAGCAAAGGATATTGAGCCTATAGCTCATGATTTAGAGAAGCTAAGTAACAAGGTGAACCCTAAGAAAAACATGCATAGATCCACTTAAAAAGGAGAAATAGAGAAAATTAGGAGCATGGGGGGTAGGAGAAGGGAGGTTGGAAGGGGACAAAGAGAGGAAACGGGGAGAGATGAGGAGAACTTGAGGGAATGAGACAGTTGAGATGGAGGAAGGACAGAGATGAGAGCAAGGAAAGAGACATCTTGATTGAGGGAGCCATTATGGGCCTAGCAAAACACCTGGCACTAGAGAAATTCCCAGGAAACCACAAGGATGACCCCAGCTAAGACCTTTAAGCAGTAGAGAAGAGGCCTTGTCCTGTAGTTAGATTGATGAATATTTTAAATGTCACCCTGGAACCTTCATCTAGCAACTAATGGAAAGAAAGGCAGAGACCCACAGTGGAGCACTGGGCTGAGCTCCCAAAGTCCAGTTAAAGAGAGGGAGGAGTGAGAATGTGAGCAAAGGGGTCAAGACCATGACGGGGACACCCACGGAAACAGCTGACCTGAGCTAANCCTATATATAGTAGTAGGGAGGGCCTTGGACCTTTCCCAAAGCAATTTGCCTGCCCTCTCTGAGGAGTGGATGGGGGTGGGGTGGGGGGATTAGGTGGAGAGAATGGGAGGAGGGAAGGAAGTGGGAACTGGGATTGGTAAGTAAAATGAAAAAAAGATAGTTTTTTTTAAATATAAAACATATAAAAGTCAATGACCCTCCATGCTCCTTTCTGTAGTCAGGCAGCACAGCAATCCTGGGTGAGGAATGTCTTTGGTTGCAAATAAAAAAAAAAAGCAAGTTGAGGCTCAGGCCATGACAATACCTATGATCCATTTAAACAACAGTATACATATAGATAGGTGATTAAATTTTTTATTATTATCAAGGCTTAGAGTTTTTATAAGTCTATCTCTGCACTTTTCTTATTATTTTTGTATGGGAGCAAGAATTAAGAATTAGATTAGGCCATGAAAACTTTCATGGACTCTTTCCAGCATTCTTTCTGGCACACCTCACTGGCCATGCACAGATACTAGGGAGAGCAAGGAAGAGTGTGTGTGCTGTTCTACATTCTACTAGGAAAGACAGATAAGAAAGGACTGTGGCCTTTCCTGGGCAGCTCAATGCTCACTATGGCTGAGATTGAACTTAGATGTTCTGAGTCTTGTATGATCGACCTTGACACACAGGAGTCATGTGACCCTAAGCAAGTTTTGTGATTGCTCTAACTCCTCCCTGTGGGATGTACCTTTTTGGCAGGTTGATTTGGGGGACCAGTGAAGATGTTTATATATTTAGTACATGGTCTCTCTGGCTTACATGAAATGTTGTTAGCAATTGGTGTTTTATATAGCCATAATGCATAAGAGACACAGGTTTCTATAGAGCATCTAGGTTTATTTCCTAATCTGGACATAAAGTTAAGATAATTAAAGAGCCCTGTAGTGATATTTCATTTGTATTTTAATAAATAAATCATGCCTGAAGATCAGAGAGTAAAACAGTCCCCCTGGTAAACCTTACAGAATAGGCAGTGGTCACACCTTTAATCCCAGAAGCCACACTAGTTTGCCATAAAAGCTGGGTAGCGGTCCATGCCTTTAATTTCAGTCCTAGAGAGTAATATTAGAGGGGAGGAGACGGCTCTCACACACAGTCTCATTCTGAGATTCCTGGAGGCAGGATTCACCATTTCGGACTGAAATAGAGGGAAGAGCCAGTGGCTGGCTGTTTTGCTTTTCTGACCTTCAGGTTGAACGCTAATATCTGTCTCTGGGTTTTTATTAATCATGCTGCAGAACCCATCTTGGAGAAAGGTTTAGGATGTGGGTGGGACATAGGTAGTAGGTCTGAGAACCTTTAGCAATAGTGGAAAGCTGTCCACAGTAGTCTCTCATCCCTAGCACTGGATGACCATGCTCTTCCCCAAGACAAGCCTTACATGTCCTCTTCGTCCCTCCACGACATAGCACTTACTCAGTTTCCCTCTCCTGGCTCCTGGCTTGGTTAGTTCTTGGTTTTAAACCATGTCTTCCTTCCAAGCATTCTTGATGTACCTGATACCTGGATGATACCTATGCTGTGTCTACTTCTCTCAGAACACAGACAGATACTTAGCTGCTTCAGAAGATTAAGATGGAGGTAGTGGCATCTCTGCCAGAATGATGCCATTGGCTGAACTGGGCCATTTGCTTATGATGTCATATTTAATTCTAGAAGACAGAATGACTCTCCCTTCAGATGATGAGACTGAGAAAAACAATGAAGCAGCTTGTTGAAAGTCAAAGAGTAGAGACGGAAACAGTAGACTTCACCTAGATACCTCTGTTTCCAAGGGGTGGAGAAATCTGAGTAATTCATATATAATCTTGTTTCCAGAAAGGTTAGAAACTCCTGACTTTAAAAGAGCTGTCTCTTAAGCTGGGAGTGATAGTACATTCCTTCAATCCCAGTGCTCCCTGGCACGTGGGAGTTAGCAGCAGATGGATTTCTGAATTCCTGGACAGCCTGGTCTACATGGTGACTTCCAGGACACCTATGGCTATGTAGAGATTTGTTTGTCTCAGACAGAGAGCCAGACAGGCAAACAAATAAGATCAAGATCTTGGGAAAGGGATGTAACTTTGTTGGAAGCAAAAGTAACAGGTGTTAGACTGACTCTTTTAGGACAATTTTCACTTTTCCCCTCTAACATGCTTCATAGTATGTATTGAAACAGCCTCCACAGCATGGCTTCTGCTGACTGCCCAGTTGCTAGTAGGCTCTCCCATTTGGTGTTAGTAGGTGCTCCTGACAGGCCAGCGGGCCAAGAGCTGTGCACCATTCTAATTCTTGGCCTGAGGCCAGAGGAAAGGCTCAATATTGGCTGGGAACTGATTTGATGAATGACAGCTTTCCAGAAGCATGTAAAATTAAAATTAAAAGTAATTTAATTAAGTCTATATTTTGTTTTGAAGGAATCTAAATGAGTTGCCAAGAAAAAAGTTTAGTTTGTGTTATTAAAACGAGAGGAAAGAAGGAAAGAGTCACTGCAGCCAGCCGTGACATCTGAGGGCCGCTTTGTGCCGCTTGGCAATGCTTACCATCTCAGCTTAGAATGAACATTATATGGAAGCCATCAGTTTCTTTGTGAGATGTTCTCAGGTCCATAGGTAGACTTCAGAAAGTGTCTCCTGGTCACAAAAGTGGCCTTTGTGACCTGTCTTCCCAATTACTAGTATTTCATCATCTGAGGACACCCTCCAGACTGAAGACCTTAATCATGGCTTAAATGCAAGAGGGATCACATGGCCATCACTGACACAGAGGTCACCCGAGCCTCCTTTATGGGAACACGTGTTGCCCACTTGTGCCCCCTTGAACTGTCAGTATCTTCAGGGTCTATGCTGGCTCAAGAATAACACCTCATCCAAGGTTATCTGCCTCCTGAACAGTCCTCACTGGAGCTGAGCTTGGATGTGAGTAATGCCCTGTCATTTCAGCCAGAAATGTGAACGACTCTGAGCAGCAGTATCGTGGCTTGGTCTATGTGCAGTGTGACTTCTCTCTCTGCCTGTTTTTTTTTCAAAGCATGATACCTAGGAGACATCTTATACCTTAAGATGCATTTCATTGTGTACTCTGCACAATTCTGAGAGTCTCTTTCTTGAGAAAAGATAAAAATAGAAGAGAAGCCATAGGCAGCATTGCAGAAGAGGATGGTGAAGCTGGCATGCTAAGCCATAAGAAGAACTGCCATTTCAGAGAGGAACAGGCATAGGAAAGGACAGCTGAGTGTGCAAAAGGAGGCTTTGCCTAACCCCAGGCTAGACCTCAGAGCAGAGAAGCAGGATAATGTGAAGGTTTTCAGAATCTCTTTGGAAGATAACGGTCTTCCATTGTGTTCTCTCAGAAAGACGATGAGATTCTACAAATAGAGCAATGTCTGCTTGCACACACGCAAAGAACTGGGCATGCTCTTGTGTGCCCATAATACTAGGCATAACGAGGGAGACCAACTCAATGCTCTCACAGGCTTCTAGGAAAACCATGACGGGGAACCTGGCTCTCTAAGCATCAGGAAACAGAACTTGACTCCAGGCACACTTCCTAAGAGCAAGATGCCAAAGTATCCGCTCTTTGAAGGAGAAAGAGGAAGAAGGAGGTTTTAGGTACAGATTCTTCCGAGGAAGATTTTCCTGTGAGTGTTTAAAGCTCCACGTGGGAATTGCCTTCTCAGGATGACATTTCCTATAGGGAGGTTAGTTTTGTCTGGATCTCTTATCAGTAGGGAGGGAGGGTTTGTGTGCTCAGTGAGCTCCTCTAGCAGCCACCGAGCATTCACCTCCTGCTGAGAGTCGCTGGGTTCTGCACACAGTCAGTCACCCATTTGACCCTCGGACTCTCCAAGGAAGCACAATTTTTATGGTTCTTGTCAGAGAAGGATATGAAGTGTGGGGGAAGGAAGAAGCTTGTATATGGCCACCAATCTACTAAATGGAGAGGGTAAGTTTAAACCCAGTGGTCGTGCTCTGCTTCTAAGACTCAAGCAGGGGAATTTTGATTGCAAAATGCTAATAATCTGCCCATGTCTTTCCTCTTTGGAACCTCTATGCAGCCGCCACAGAAGCCCCTGGTCCTCAGAAAATGGGCCACACTATCTTATAGGGCATCATTTCATTTTCATTTTGAAAACTTGTTTTCTTGAGAGAATATCTTTCTCTCTTGAGATCTATTTTTATTTTATACACATGGGGATTTTGCCTGCACATGCATCTGTGCACCGCATGCTTGCAGTGCCCACAGAGGCCAGCAAAGGGTATCAGATATGTTGGGATTGGAGTTACGGATGGGTGTGATCCACCATGTGGGTGCTGGAACTGAAATCTGGTCCTCCGGAAGAGCAGCCAGTGCTCTTAACTGCTGAGCCAGATCTCCAGCCCCACCTGTCTGATTTTTAAATAACATACTTTTTATTACATCAATGTACCACCCCAGTATTCATTGTTTCTTATGATTGTGCCTTTGCAGCCCCTCTGCAGGTTAGTCCTTCAGTCGTTCACTTCACTGACTCCACAGGGCCCCTTCTCCAGGTTGACCTTACAGAATACACTTCACTACAGTTGTTAAAGCAGAACGGTCCTCAGTCACGGGCTGGCCATCTCCACACACATGAACTGAGTACAAGCCATGCAATCTTCAGAAGGGTCCTCAGTCACCGGCTGGCCATCTCCACACACTGATCACATGCCATGAGATCTTTTATGTAGAGAAAGATAACAGCGCTCTGTAGTCAGCTGTGAGAATGAAGTCATAAGATGCAAGCTATCTAGAGTGTTTACTGTGTATGCTACACATTTTCAAGTAAGCTCCCCAGAAATGCTCCTGATAAACATGATTGCTTTCTATAACTTCTCTTCCTTTTGTCTTTGCATTAACTACTTCATTATCTTCTCTAACTTTGAGTACTTTTTTCCCCATTAGTGCATAGTTTTAAGTGGTTTCATTTTTTTTTCTGTTTAAAGATCTGGAAAATTTAAAATAAAAGATATTAGGGCCATATAGCACATCTTACTTGCAGGCACATTGCCATGCAAGGCTTTCCTATTGCCTAATCTCTGAGTTCTGCAAAACAGCCTTGCTAGACTCTGGCACAGTTGGAGACCTGATTGTTAACTAGTCATTTCAAACCACTGTATTAAGGCTATAAATAAAGCAATATTATGGCTCTCCTCTGGATGCATTGTTAGAATGAGCTGGGAGAAATTGTAAATCAATATTTAGCATAATTGCTGAGTCCTGGTAGGTTTGGATACAAATAAAACAGAATGAGTGATGTAATATGAGACCGTTGGAATAGTATCAGTTCAATCACCCCTACAAAGTAGCAAGTTGCAGAGTCTGCTCTGATTTTTTTTTGGCAAACAGTTTTCTTATAAAGGGATGGAAAATAATGAATCTTCATGTCTGTCGTTCTGCACTGGCCTTTCTTCAACTCTCCTTGGAAGGGTGTATTCCCCCCGCCTTTCAGGAAACTTTGTTCTGCAAGTGGTTGCGTATGCTCTGTTAAGACACTCACTTAGCACTGCCATGGTGATGACTTACTGGAACATTCTGCATGTTAATAAGCCAGAGGAGATACAACATGACTTCAACCCTTTTTCCCCTGCTATGATGCTGTCAATTATTGCTCTGAAATAATAAAAGGAAGTCTATGACCTTCCCTTGTGGCGACGGTTCATAAAGGGATATGAATATGCATTTAAGGATCAGACAATGTATTTTGTTGCCATTGACTGATTTACTCTTTTGCTGGCTAAGAATTTAGTGGGTGGTACGAGGCTCCACATAAGACACCATTGAAGGTGTCTTATTCCTAGGGAATCCAAAGTCATTGAGCATATGTGTTACCCTTACTCGGGTAGAGGCAGTAAGTCAACAAGTACCTTTCTGGGGCAGTCTTGCTAGTTTTTAACCCTTTCATGTGTGTCTATCAATGGACCACACTCACTTTTAGAACTTTTAGTATCCCGAATCAAACGGCTTTTCTAGCCAGATCCTGGGTGTTCATTTATGTATGCAAATTTTATATGCAAATGCATCATAGTACCTCCAAGTAAATATCTCTTCAGGCCTGAAAACAAATTCTCCCTGCCGGAAGTAGGCACTGATGAGCATCAGGAGATGAAGACAGAGTTCCCCGGAGCCATGGGATGAGTGTGGAGGTGGGGGTAGAGCCATGTTTCTCATCCTCGTCTTGTGTTTATGTCATCAAATTTTGCATTAAGAAGGAAGCAATATGGATTTATCTGCTGTAAATAATGGCAGAAAAGCTATTGTACCTCTTCAGAGGTGCTGTCTGGTATTGTGTTTTCTAAATTTTCTAATATTTACATAACAGACACCAGGCTGACATTGATAGAAAGCTAAATTTTCTAGAGTTATTCTGTTCTACTTACTTGTACCACCCCTGGCTATTTTGTTTGGTGATATTGCATTTTAGGTACATTTACTTTTTTGTGAGGAGTCTTGATGAGATTTGAACTTAGTCTTGGTTGACTGAGAGAAACATGACAGGTTTGTTCATGGAGTGGGAATTGCATGTGATCTTGTGAATTTTTGAGTAGACAATGGGTGAAGAATTTGGGTCAAGAGACAGAGCCTTCCTGTCCTTAACTACAAGGTGATGTACAGGCAGACAAGCCAGTCCTGTCTGAACTTGACTGAACAAGCCTTCCCAACATAAGCCCTTGGTTTGTGAGCTGTGGACACATTCCACTGGCTTGACTTAGAAGCCCATGTGGGCAGCAGAGGTTTGACACAGACCCTCTTTGAACAAATGGAACTCTATAAATTGCAAATTTCATGTCATCTGAAATGCAAATCACCTCTCAACAAGAGTTTTCATCTTTAATAATAAAACTGTGCTTATTCTCCTAAGTCTCACTTGATTCTATTCTATTCTGCATCAAATAGTGTAATCACTTTTTCCCGGGTTGGCAGGCAATGTGCAGCTTTCCTTTTATGGCAGTGTAAAGAAATACCTTTCATGATGTTTCCTGATGGAAATGCAGCTGAAAATGCTCTGTGCTTGGCAGCATCCTGATGTTCTTATGTGAGAGATCCTGCATGTGATGGGTCAGCAGAGTTCCACACACACGTCATGAATTGTGTGATCTGCTCCCTTGGGTGTATTTCATCACTTTGCTTCTGTTCAAACTTCTAATATGCTGGTAATCTGGATTTTCAGGAAAGAAAAAGAGCCTTGATTTATGATATCTGTTAAATCGTGTGGTAGAAATGAACCCACCAACTCGGGCCACCAATATATTGAAAAGTTCTAGAATATTTAAAACATATATCATGTCTCATTGCAGTGTAACTCACTCCATGAAACTGATGTTGCTAGTTTTTAAATACACCTTTGTATCTTTTATTGTTATTTGATGAATAAATTGCTGTTTAGAATTCATGAAATAAAAATTTCCTTGGTTAAGCTAATGATTTTCAGAACTCAATATTTACTCCTTAATCCCAATCAAAGTTTTAAAAAGCAACAACAACAACCAAATAAATAACACGTGGAAATGAAGTGCCTAAGACAACACCTTCTTGTCCCCACTCCATTTTGTGTTTGTTTACACAGTTCTCAGTCCTTCACACCCTCTCCCAACAGTGACACCTTCCCTGGCCACACATGTGAGATCTCTATGGCCTGGACTGTGGACTAGATGTGTTCACCAAAATTACTGACAAGTTCTGTCTAAAATAACTGCTCTGCGCTGCCAGGAAGGAGTGTTTCAAGGCTGCTCTGACACTCTGTATCTAACGGGGATGTATCAAATGTGGATGTATCTAACCGCCATGTATCCACGTATCTAACTTCCATGTATCTAACATCATCGATGTATCTTTGTAGTTTTTGCCTTCTAAAGCTCTGCCACCCTGGTCCAGAGCCCCAAGAGACTTTTCAGAGGCACAAGCCTGCCCTTGATCTGGTCATCAATAAAAAGCCCTCAAAACTCTTATTGGGTTAATCACCATGGCTGTCAATAACTATCTTGTGTAGATCATCACATGAAGATCTCCGGTTATATCCATTTTCCAGAAAACGATACAATTTCCCTCTTCTTTCCATTCACCTATTATGAGTCGTTTTATGACTTGTCCACTGTTGATACATCCTCACCCAAATGGTAGTGCAGGTACCGCTGCACTGTGCTGACTATAGTCCCGAGTGCATGACCCTGCAGGTTGTATAACTGAGCCATATGGAGGTTCTAACCAGTCTGCGGGCCCTCCACACTGGTCTCCAGTCCCACCAGCAGTGTGTGAGGGTCTCTTTTCCTCAGCGGCTTTTCTCGTTGCTTGTTTCCTAAGGATGACCGTTCTAACTGGGGTGAGACAGGAGCTCTAGTTTCGCAGACCCTCTGTGTCTGCGTGTGTCACATACTGTATTTCACATTTATTGGCATTTGTACTGCCCTAGTCCCTGTTGCCTACTTACTGACTGGACTGCTCGTTGTTTTAGAAACTAGTTTTTGAGTTCCTTGTGTATTCTTACTATTAATCCTCTCATATATAACTTGCAAAGCTTTCTTCTATTCTGTCGGCTGCCTCTTCATCGAACTGACTGTTATTTTTCCTTTGTAGCTTAGTTGATCTTCTTGGTATTATTTTCTTGGCGATGTGAGTCTTTTTTCTGTAGTTCTTGCCTATATACATACTTCATGCTATTTCTTTGCAGCATTTCAGGTTTGTTAGTTAAGGCCACTGATGCACTTTGATTTATATCAGGCCGAGAGGCAGATATTTGCCTTCTTCCTTCCATTTAAGGAGACACAGTTTTCTGAGAAGCATTTGTTAAGGAGGCTGTTTTTCTCCAAAGAATGATTTGGACACATTTATGGGAAATCAGGTGTCTCTGCATGGACTTAACTCCAGGCCCTCTGTTCCGTTCACTGGTGTTTGCATCTATTCGTGAGTCAAGACCATGTGCTTTTATTATCCTGGCTTTATGGTATTGCTCGAGGCATTTTTTTTCTTTGTATACCAGGAATAATTGTGCTTCCCACATGGTTCTTACTATCCTTCAATTTCTGTGGGAAATGTCACTGGAATTCTGATGAGAATCACATAGAATCTGTCAATCATGTTGGGAATGTGACTATTGCTACCACAATCGTTCTGCCAATCTGTGACCACGGGAAGTCTTTGCAGCTTCTAGTGACCCCTTTGATTTCTTTCTTCAGTGTCTTAAAATTGTCTTTGTAGGGGCCTTTTACTTCCTTCATTAGGCTTTTTCTAGGCTATTTTTAGCTATTATGAAGGAGATTTCACTGACTTTTTCATGTTGAGGTTTGTTATTTGTATATATATTGAGATGACTATGTGATTTCTGTCCTTAACTCGATTAATGAGCTATATTGCATTTATTGATTTGTTCATGGTGTACCATGTCCACATCCCTGTAAGGATGTTCCCATGGTCATATGAATGATCTTTTTTTTTAGAATGTGTACCTGGATTCAGTTTGTAAATTTTTTTTTTGTTGTTGAGGACTGTTATATCCATGTTCATCAGGAAAATCAGTATATGGTTTTCTGTCTTGTGCTCATACACGGCTTTGCTGTTAGGGTAACACTGTTCTTATAACATGAGTTTGGAGGTATTTCATACCTCTTTATTTAAAAAAGTATTTATTTATCTACTTATTGGTATGTACATGCCATGGTGCACATTTGAAAGACAGATGGCAAATATAGGGAGTCTGTTCCGTCCTCCCGCCATCGTGGTTCTAGAGATCAGACTTAGGTTGTGAGGGCCAGTGGCAGGTGCCTTTACTCACTGAGTCATCACACAGACTCCTCCATTCCCCCCTCCTCTAGTATTTTATGGAATAGTTTGGGGAACACTGTTTCCACTTCTTTAAAGGTCAGCCATGAGTCAATTCAGCCTTAGGTTATTAATTCATCTATTTTGATTACCAGACTTCTTGTTACTGCTTTAGTCTCAATGCTTGCTATTTTAATATTCTAATTTTAAAATATCTTATTTTAAATATTTAATATTTTGATTTTGAAAATTAATTTTGAAAATTTTCACACTTATTTTAAATTTGTTAGACCATCTATGTCTATGAATTTATATATTTTATCTAAAATTTCCAACTTATTGAAATGTGGTTTGCAGAGCATGTCCCAATAATCTTCTGAATTTCATTGGTTTCCATTGTGATATCTTATTTTTTTATCTCTAGTTGTGTTATTTTGAATCCCCTCTCTCTTGCTAGTTTGAATAAGGGTTTGTTGATTATATTTAGATTTTTTAAGAACCCACTCATTGTTTTATATATTCTTCATATAGATTTCCATTTTATTAATCTCTGCCATGACCATTATTTCTTTCTACTTAATATTTTTATGTTCAGTTGCTCTTGATTTCAAAGACCTTGAAATGAACTCATAGAGTTACTTAAGAATTCCATAATTTTTTTTGTTTATTTTAGCATTTGTGGCTACCTTCTACCTTAGAACCACTTTTATCCTGTGGTAACAGTTCTGATATGTTGTATTTTCACTTTCAATCAAATATAGGAAATTTGGAAGCTTTCCTCTGACTCTTCAATGGTCTATTGTCATCCAAGGGTATTGCTGCACCTCTACCTGTTTGTGAATGTCCTACAGTTTCTTTCTGTCAACTTCTAATTTAATTTCACCCGAATAAGATGAAAACCAAGAAAGATTTTAATTGTTTTAATTTTGTTGAAGCTTGCTTTGTCCCTTAAGATATATTCTGTTTCCTAGAGTGTGAACTGAGTTGCAGAAAAATGTATATTCTGAGTGTTGAGGCTGAGAGAGGGAAGTCCTCAGGTGGCTTGTCTCTAATGTCATGGAACACTTTGCTTTATTTTTCTTTTTGTCTAGATAACCTGTCTATAGGTAATGGTGGTCTGTTGAAATCACCCCTATTATTGTGTTGGGGTCAATTCGTGCCTTTATATCCAGTAGTTTTATGAAATTGAATGTCAACGCTTGGTACAAATATGTTTAGAATTGTGATGTCCTTTAGATAGATCAGCCCTTTACCAATGTCAAGCAACCGTCTTGATCGCATCTGATTCATTTTCGTTTGAACAACTTCTTCCTCTATGGCTATGATTCATAGGTTTGATTTTTCTAATGAGTCCTATACTGCTTGTAAGCTTTGTTTATACTTTATTACTGTTTTGTCTTTGTCTGAATTTTTAAAAACTCATCAACTTTGTCTTCAAGTCCTGCTAATCTTTCTTCCACCTGATCTGTTTGTTCTATTGATGAGACTCAATTACCACCCCACAGTCCCCCTGCTTATTACTTTTCACTGACAAAATTTCACTTTGATTTTGCTCTAGATTTTCTATCTCTTTACCAAATTCCTCTCTCATATCTGTGTTTGCTTCCTTCTTTCCTTCAGGTGTGTTTCTGAGTTCATTGATTTTAATGCTGTCTTCCATGCTGATGAACATTCTTTAGTTATTCTCTTGAATTCTTTGTCTAGAACATCACCAAACTTGCTCCCATTGGAGTCTATTTTTGTGAAATTGGTAAGTTTTGAAGAATTCATATTTCCTTGATTCGTGTGTTTCTTGTATTTCTCGAACATCTCTTGCATTTCTCAAATGAGATCTATGCATCTGGGATAAGGTTGATGACTGGAATTTAAAAAAATGACCTGTATTCTCTCAGTAGAAGTTCTGCAGTGTTTAAGAAGAACCAATGATATGGGATTCCCCTCCCACACATGCTGTTAATATGTTTTATTGCCATTGGTTAACAAAGAAGCTGCTTTTGGTCAAAGGCTTAACAGAGTAAGGCCAGGTGGAAAATGAACAGGTAGAGAGAGTAGGCAGAGTCAAGGAGAAGCCATGGAGCCTCCAGAGGAGATAGATGTTGGAAACTTGCCGGTAGGTCACGACCTCATGGTGATGCACAGATTAATAGAGATGGGTTGATTTAAGATGTAAGAGTTAGCTAGAAATARGCATAAGCTAATAGGCTAAGCAGTGATTCAATTAATACAGTTTCTGTGTGATTATTTTGGGTCTGGGAAGCAGGGAAACAAATAAGCAGCCTCCGACCACACACTAAGTTCTAGTAGAGTTAAGATTCTCTTCTCTCCTAGTGGGCTGGGGCCCCTCAGCAGGTTATTTCTCAGTCCCAAAGCTGAAGACATTGCATGGTCTCCACCAGACCCGAGGAGGATAAACACTACAGCTGACAGGTGAGAACACTGTGAAAATACATAATAACCAACTGTAAACAATGGTTTCCTGGACTCCAAGACCTTTGGGGAAGTAGAGGAACAAGGATAGAATGGCATACAAAGAGCTGGCTGGTACCAAGGGATGGAGGGAGAGGAGCAGAGCAAGGCTTAGTTTGTATAAGAGCATCAAAAGAACAGAAGACAGAAAAGTAAATGTGAGAGGACCAATAACGATTAACGGAGGACACAGGACAGATCTAGCTAAAGGCAGACTGAAGAGAAGAAGAGGAAAATAAATGCAGCCAGGAAACCTAAAACAATCCCACCAATCTGCATCCAGACCAGCCTATGCTCTTTGGAAAATAACAAGTCGACAAAAGAGAACTGGACAGTTGTGCACTGTTGTGCAGTCCCTCACACACAGGCGTGGGTGCCTGACCTGCCTTTGTGGATTCCACTCTAGGTGAGATCTGATGTCTACTTTGTAACATGAGCGGGGCCAGCTAGTTGGGGTTTCTGTCCTGCCCAGTACCCCACGCAAGCCCCAAAGAAAATCACACAGAGATCTCTATAAGTTATAAAGCTGATTAGCCCATTAGCTCAGGATACTTATTAGCTCTTGTAGCTTATGTTAACCCATTATTTTGATCTATGTTAGCCATGTGGCTCAGTACATTTTTCAGAGGGGCAGATCACATCCTGCTGCTT
>LOEQ01009052.1:33080-47666 GCA_001685075.1 Bramus lutescens | reverse complement strand
AAAATTAACACAGTTTCACAGAGCTAAACACATGTAACATAAACGAATGCAACACATCTTTGCATCATTAAATATTCCACACCACAAACATAACACATCTTAAACTAAGTTTCCACAGCATCACTTTGTGTCTGTTGTGTGTCTAATTTATTCACTGTGTGCTTTATAGGTGCATGGTTTTTCTCTCCAAATCTTTTAGCCTGACCACATTATCCTTCTTCAGCCAAAAACAACTTACAAAAATTTTATGATATTAGTCTGGAGGCAATTAATTTTATGAGCTTTTAATTTCACATTTTTTTATTACAAGTAAATAGCTTTCCTTGGCTTTTTAGAAAACAATGGTGCCAGATGTTTTTTTTTTCTCCTGTGGAATAGAAAGTATTTTAATGCTATTCTCACTTCTTTTTAGCATTTTAAGATAAAATTTTGAATTATTTATACAGTAAAAATATACTTATATGGTATATATAATTCTATGGTTGTTAATTCATATCTGTAGAGTCATAAATCTATTTCTACCATAATGGCAGAAAAAAATTAATTCCCCTCAAAATTCCTCTGTGCTGTTTTACTAAAGATCACTGTCTTGCTTTTAGTCTGCATGGTTTCATTTCTCTAAGAAAGTCACAGAAAATGATTCATGTGGCATGTCTCCTATGAGCTTTTCAAACTTATTATACAGATTTGAAAATCCACATGTTAATACATTTGTTTCCAGTTTCTGTGTGTGTGTGTGTGTGTGTGTACAGGTGTGCATGTATGTTGAGGCTAGAGTTCAGCCTTAAGTATTATTCCTTAGGAGACATCAACCTTGTTTTCCCAGACAGCCTCTGTTATTGGGATTTGGGGCTCACTGATCTATCTACACCAGCTAACCAGTGGGCTCGTCTCTCTCACACTAGGATTAGAAGTGTGTGCTGCCACACTGGGACGATTATATGGGTGCTGAGGACTAAACTTGGGTCCTCATGTTTGCACAGCCAACATATTAGTAATTGAGCTATATTCCCAGCTTCAGTTGGGGACAATTATGACCAAACATTCCTAAACTGTTTTGTGAGATTTGTTCTCATTTATTTGGGGTGAATGCTCGAAAGTGTGCTAAAGCAATCCAGCAGTTTCTTACAAATTTAAGGCTTATTATTGAAACATAATAAGTCTTTGTTTGAATTTGTAAGAAACTGCTGGATTGCTTTAGCAGAGTTGCTGAATCATTCTTCATTCTTGTCAACAATGTATGATACTTTAGCTGTCTATATTCTTGCCAAGATTGTGTAACATCACTCTTACATTTTAAGTAGAGAAATTTCAATAGGTATACAGGTACATATCATTGTGGTCTTCACCTATATTTATATAGGAATGAAATCAAGCATTTATGTGCCTTTAATCTACTCATCTATTGTTTATAAACTGTATGTAAAGATCTTTTGTTCACTTTTAAATAGGAATGGTTTATTATTTAACTTTTACCACTATGCTTATACTCTAGATGTAAGTCCTTTTCAGAAAACATGATTGCATGAATTTCTAATATTCTCCCCCAGTCACTGGCATTTCTTTTTATATTCTTGAGGCCTTTTTGTGGAATATAAGCTTAGTTTTTTATAAAGTCATGATATAGGTATTTCCTTTTATAGATCTTCCTTTTAATTTCATACCAAAATCAAAACCCACAAAAAAACCAACCAAACAAAAATTTTGGGGAGATGCAAAATGTTAATGAAAAACTACTGATATCACAGAAATATAAAAGATCATAAACTACTACTACAAATGTTTGTCAATGCATTGGGTAGCCTAGAAAAAAGAAGATTCATGTGAATACATATGGTTATATAAAACAAAAATTATGAACGATGTACTTTTGAACTAGTAAGCAACAACTTAAGGAATGTCAATATACAAGATTAATGTAAAAAATGCAAGAATGTCCTCTACGTGAGAATAGAACCATTAGATATTCTCATTCTTGTACTCAGTATGTTTGCTATTGGTCTACAGAAGGGCTTCTGACTTTTGTGTATTTACTGTTTCCTGCTACTTTGTTAGTTGTGTTTATAAGCTGTGGATTTCTGGTGGTGTTTTTAAAGTCTTTTGTGTGGTGAATTGTATGACCTACAAATAAGGATGTTTTTACTTCTTCCTGTTTGCATCCCCTTTATCTCCTCTTGTCTCATTGCTCCCGTTAAGACTTCAAGCACTATATTGGGAAGGACTGAATTGGGTGAACATCCTTGTCTTGTTCTTGAGTTTCTATTCATTTAATACAACACTGGTTGTATTGTGTTGAAATAGGCTTACTGTGTCTGTCTCTCCGTGAGTCTTATAATGAATGGATAATGGATTTTGTTTAAGATTTTCCTACATTTAACAAGATGGTCATATTAGTAGAAAATTTCGTTCTCTGGCTCTTACAATCTTTTCAGTATCTCATGGCCAGCCCTGAAAAACACACAAGCATCACTAAACATATCCAGCATGTTGTATTTATATATACATATGGCATAACCCTATATGAAATTAATTGTAATTAAAATAGTCAATGAATTTGAGTGTAATAATGGGTAGGTATGAGAGGGAATGAAAGGGGTTTTTTGAGGAAATGATGCAATCATATTTTAACTTAAAAATTAGAATAAAAGAGAAATAGACCTTTGCTTTTGTTAAGCCAACATGACCACCAGGCTCGGTGGATGCTACAGCATAGCTTAGCCTAGGCTGACTAGTTCCCAGTATTCTTTTATCATGTCAGTGCAATGGATGTTCCGAGTGCAAACAACAGACATTTATAAATAAGGGATCTGTGCTGTCATTAACTGCTTTTCTTTTCCCGTGGGGTACATTGTACTATCCCCAAGGATTAAATGCCTGCATGAGGCTGGCTGTAGAGACTATTGTCAGGCTAACTCGGCCTTGTGTGCACTCGGTTCAAATGGTCTTCCTTCTTCTTATACCTGCGAAGGGTGTCTGGCTTCAGAACAAACTGCATTTAGCCTTGTCCATCTTATGAGGAAAAGCCTCTTCACGTGGTTTTCCTTCCTGGTCTCTATGGTAATACCCACCAGACTGCTTCCACTGTCAGCTGAACTGGTCCTGGTACAAGATCAGGATGCTGCAGAGTGTGCTCTGCTAAGAGACTCTAAGAGGAAGGGGACGAAAGAGTTTAGGTTCTGCAGAGTACATATTGTATTTGCCCTTTCTTGTTCTCTTTTCCATCTTCTTTTATACATCAATTTAAAATTATAAATATAATCTTATTTCACAGCCCTAAAAAAAAATGAGACTGTGGTAGAAAGTGCCCAACAGATCAGTTTGCCAACTGTTACCTTGTGTCTTCTTTCTGGCCTTTAGCATCTGTTTGCCAGCAGGGGTCTTAGGAAGTCCAGTGTTACTTGGCATACCTTTTAGGGTCTATAGGACTGTATACTGGTGTCTCACTTTCAGATAGAGAAAATTCCCTACTCTGTAGTAGCATGTCCACACTTAGGGCATGGAGACATGAGAAAGAATTACAAAGTGAATGCCTGAGTACTATGCAATGGAGTGTGTGTGTGGGGGGGGAGTGGTTATTTGCCTTTTAAAAAAAATTTCTCGGTGTTTCAAGTAAGTTTGCAATTTTGCATTTGGCTTAAATTTACAGATGTCCTTGGATGCATGTAGCTCATGACTGCAGGCTGTGCATGCCTGCTAAAATTTTACTGCCTCTGAACCATTTCCATCAAAGAAACAAGAGCAACAGCTCATAGGTTCTTCCCTCTCAACCTAACTGGCTTTCTCTCTGGGTCATTTGAGGGCTGGGTGATAGTGGGAGGTGCCTGATTTTAGGGACATATAATGCAGCGTGCCCCTTCTAGAAATGACCCCTAAATAGTTTATTTCCCTCTCAAATAAAGGCTTTCTGTTTCTGTCTATTTAAACTATACTTTATGGAATGTCTCCAGAGTATTTTTCTAGAGTTGTTTTGTCATATGGTGGTGGGGGGAGGATCTGAGAAATGAAGAAATGCCCTCTTCCTCCAGTGGGCTTGGTTCTCTTTCTCTGTCAAGTTCCACTTTCTGCTAGAAATAGGCTAAAGATAGCACATCATTCACTATATTTTCTAGCATATTTCTTAAATAAACAGCCTAAATATCTGTGTTATATAAATCCATTCTAATTTATCTATCACTCAGACTTTATACAAGATCCTTCATCACAGATGCACACATATTTCAGTTTACCAAACATATGAATGAGAAAGCCTTTTTAAATCATGCAGACTTTGCAAGTACCGTGCTAGCCTTCAAGGGTATGTAAAAGCAAGGAATTTCAAGTTGTGTATTATAATCATCTGTTTAAATATTTAAGTGATCATTTATTCATAAAGCCTTCCTCTTTCTTTCCCTAGATAGTTGGCATGATGGAGCAGCAATTATAAGGTGCTCATAATCACAGCAATTATTATGTTTTCTGGGCAGTTCTGCAATAGTCTTCCATCGCAAGCCTCTAGAGATCAAGTTCTGCCTTAGGAACAGAGAGTGTCTGTCCTCAGCAGAGGTGGCAACCTGTGCCCCTGCCTAGGTCAGCTGAGAGAGCCTTGGTAATCTCTCAACCACACCCAGGAAGCATCCCCAGTGTCACTCAGCAAACCAGGAAGTTGCATACTAAGCCAGGCTTTGCTGCTCCAGGGAGTTCTTTATCCTTTGATATCAGCAGGGCGAAATGTATAGCCAACTTAAAAGTCTACAGTATTTCTACTCCAGATGCCCCACAATAAAGATCAGGCTTTGGGTGCAGAAAAGAGTGGGGTGTGGGAGACAGATCTTTAGGGATTGAAAGAAGCTGATTTCTAAAGGAGTTTAGCATTCACTCACAAAGGCCAAGGTTCTTTGGCTGTGCCTGTGTTCATTCTCTCTCTCTCTCTCATGTGTCTGTGTGTTTAGGTCCATCAGTATCACAAAGAATGTGGAGTCGCATGCTGTGAAACCGAGTTCCACCTCTGTCTGGACTGGGAAATGTCACCTTGCCTTTACAGCTTGAGTCATGGGTTTCCAATAGCCAACTGTCCCATCTGTCAGGGACTGTCCCAGTTTGGGCCAGGTAAGTCTCACATCCTAGGAAATTTCAGAACTGAGGCAGACTAGGACAACCAGTGTTCATTGTCAGGACTTGCATTAATCATTGAATCGCCTGCTGGTTGTTGTCATTGAATGTGGACACTGAATGTGAATGTGGATTGAAGGTTGGAATTGTATAAGTTGAAAACAACAAGTTGTTGAGAGAATGAGAGTTTGAGTAAGTAGATGAATAAATAGGATTAATTAGTTTTCTAACATTATAATTTTGAGAGGTTAATTCTTTTTCCTGAGAGGCAGAAGCAAGAGTTGTCATTAAGTTTGCTTAAGTTAATTCCTCAGACCTAACACAATGCCTGGATTGAAGGCTTGAAGATCATAGCTGGGCTGGGATCACTCCTGGGAGGTCTGAAAAGTAAAAACTCTCAGAGGATAAAGATGCCGAAAGGCTTTAAGTAACCACAGAAGAATACAAGATTATTCCCCCCTAAGGAGGAAAGTGAAGTGTTATGACCCTAGTACATCATCCCAAGTTTGGGTCGTGGAGATGTTGCCCTCATGAATGGATTAATGCTCCTGTGTCTTTCACCCTGTCCTTTTTGTCAACCATGGAATGATGTAAGAAGACTCCTCACTACAATACAGCCCTGGATCATGGACTTCAAAAGTCCCTGAGCTGTGAGTCAGTAAATTTCTAATCATTATAAATTACTCAGTCTGGGGTAAATGTAACACTATAAGAGTTTAGAATTGTGTTCCTGCACACACACACACACACACACACACCCCACTTATTGCAGTGAGTCTGCTGTAGATTGACTTTGGTACAAAACTCTCCATTGTGTCGACTTCTATTTCCATTCAACTGAACGAGCCACAGGAATCTATCAGAGTACTCCGGTAAGTCTAGAAGTGAAAGCAAGGGGAATATAAACCCAGGCTGGCATTCTGCAGGGGGTATAAAGAGATGTCAAGGATAAGGGTCTTAAAGCCTTATGGCCTGAGTTTGAAATCCCTCGCTTCCTTTTTCCCACTCTGTGACTTTGGTCAGGTTACATAGTATCACTAGCCATCTACTAACTCTCAGAGCATCTATGTAATAGCATTATTTCAAAGATAAATGAGATGCAACATTTCAACCTCAGACAAAGCTCTTTGTAAATGGTGGTGGCTGGCATTGCTTTGTTTATTGTCAAAATACAAACTTTGGCATGTAGGAGCCATGACTTACCTCTCATCGAGGAATCTGATGCAAATGTAAATACTTTAACAAACATACAATCAAAAACGCCACAGGCAATTTAGAAGACAGAGAAAGAGAGATTATTCCCCCACTTCATTCAGACAGTGGAACACGCAGATAATAAAAAACTAGGAATAAGCATGGGCCTCTGAGTGTGTAGATAATGAATATGTCTCTGGCTTCATGGACCGCTAATTCCTTTATCACAGACTCATAATTGTGTGTAAATCACTAAATAACAGCAAGATATATCAGAGAAAATTGAAATATGGCCTTCAAACTATATCAGTAACCTCAAATATTCTTTAATACTGGGTAAATACCAAAAGAGATTTGAATGTGTTAATCCAAGTTCATGTACCGAGAATCAGGGCCTGAGGGAAGGGGTTTGATCTCAACCATCCAAGTTTTTTATTGTTATTGTCTAGCATTATATAAACAGATAGAGAATATCTTTAATTGTCCATATGCACATTTAAAATAAAGATAACAGAGAACATCTGAAAATTTATTAGCTGATTAGACCTCTATTAGTACCGTTGCTGATTTCAAAACAATTTCTATTACAGATATAATTATCAATCTTCAGATTTGTAAGATTTTTTTATTAAAAAAACACAAACTTTTATTAGGCTTACAAAGGTCCAGAGACACTGAAATAATCCAAAGGACTCTCGAGAGGTCCTTCCAAATGAGGGTAACTCAGGAGATTCCTTTGTCAGATGTAGTAGCATTCTCACTCACAATACAGAAGTCTGAAAACTTTTCAACACCTAACGTCTGGATGGAAGGAAGCCTCCACAGCTCTGTGTCCTCTGAAGGGCCATTTGCCCTTGGGATGCCTAGAACTGTTAACAGCATGTTAAATGATCGCTGTGTTTACTTTCCTTCAACTTCTATCAGGAAAACTAAGCTAGATTTCAGGTTTGTTTGTTTTTGAGACAGGCTCTCACATAGCTTAGATTTGGGGCTCCCAGTCCTTCTTTCTGCCGCTACCTTTTAAGTACTAAGTTTAAAGATGTGTGCCCTCACTCTTAATCTGATCCCTTAAATACCTGCATTTCAGGGTGTTAATGCTCTCTCTAAACAAGGCCATCTATTTTTTAGAAGTTTGGTGGGGAAGTTTGGTTTTATACTTAAACACATATAAGTGCATCCTCATTTTCTCATGATAAATCTGGAAGCTGAAAATACATGTACCTCTTTCAGGCTATACCCAGCGCCCTAGCGATCCATGTTTATACTTCTCTTCTGCAACGTGGGTGTGATGCTTGAGTACTTGATGTGATGGCATTTTCCAATCAGCCAAACACAAACACGACTTCCACGATTTTCTGTTCTAAATTCACATTGTCTTTGCCAGCACTCAGGCACACACAAAAGTAAACTCTCGGCTGTAACAAATGCAGGGCTCTCTCTCTGCCTTTCTCTCCACCCCCAGGTTCCATACGCTTGCATTTCCTTCATAGCAAATAGGGCTGTGTCCTTATGCTTTTCATTCCCTGGAGGACTTGGAGCTTCACACAGTTACTCAGAACAGCTGGTGATACTCTAAGACTCTCTGTGATGACAACCATCCACACATTGTCATCTTGCCCAGACACTAGCCTGAAGAGAAAAAATTTGCACCAGGAAAATGAGCACATTTTCGTGCCAGCAATGAGCAGCCTGCTGAACGGCATGGTGTACTCTGGATCCTTCCCATCCATCAGGACACAAGTCTCAAGCCAGTAAGCCTAAGGTCAAGGGCTAAGTAAGCACCAGAGGCTTTTGACTCTGTGATGGAGAAAGTCTTTCCTGTTAAGGTACGAGTGTTCAAGGTGCTTGTGTCTCAGTCTTGGACCCTGTGCAGAACACAAACTCCCAAAAAGCTCTGACATTCATCTACATGGTTCATACAAGGGCAGTGTTCAGATGGAGTTAAATATGAGAATATTGACTACCATGGTAAATGAATGGCTGTTGGACGTTCTAGGGAGAGAGCTGGGACCCCAGGAAGTTCACCATAGATGTTGATCACAATCCGGTTTTCAGAGTTCCAGAACTATCACCTGTCTCATCTTAGGTATGTTATTTTAACTCTATTAGCTTTGCTTTCTCCATGCATAAATAGGAACATCCACCTTAGGACTGTTACAAGACCTAAACCATTATTATGGAAAATGTTCCATAGTGATGCAGTGGGTTTTTTTTTTTCCCCAAGTAGACTTCTGAACAGAAGCAGAGCAATCCTGCCTTAACCGAGTGACAGATCCCAGGATGAGAATGAAGAAATGGAATGAAAACAGAATTCTTCTCTGTATGTGATCAATCAATCCAACCAAACTCGTGCACCTTCATGGCACGGTAGCTTGCCGTGACCTGACTGCTTCAAAGCCATACAGAATGGAGAAGCCTGTTCTTATGGTAATAGCTCAGCTTCAGATTATTTCTATAAAACAGTCAAGAATTGTTATATTACATACTCCAAGGGGTCAAGATTATTGCCTAGTTGCTAACGAGAGAGAAATGCACCAAAATAATTCTTTATAAGATGTAAGAGTGAATTCATTTACCATAAGATAAACAAACCACACTTCTGAGATCAAGTCAGAGTCCCTAACTTAAGAATTATTGGCCTCTTGTGGTTTTTTGGTTTTTTTTTTCTTTTGTTGAGACAGGTTTTCTCTGTGTAACAGCCCTATCTGTCCTGAAACTTGCTCTGTAGACCAGGCTGACCTTGAACTCACAAAGAATCACCTGCCTCCTAAGTGCTGGTACTAAAGGTGTGTGCCACCAGGCCTTTTGTATTGTATCTTACAAACCTGGACAACTAATTTAGGTAGAGCTGTGAGAATGTGCTGGGGCCCACCTGAAGAGAATGTCCATATGGTTCAGTCCTGGTTGCTACGGATCCAGAAAGTATCATGCTGTGGACTTTCCACCCTAACATTCCCAACATATTGCTGACAACAACCCATTCCTGAAGCCCTCTGTTCTCTGACCCTTAGGAAAGTACATATCAGATCCCATAGGATACCTGAGTGGAAAACAAAGATCACTCATTCTGCAGGAGTGCCAGCTTTCTACCTGGGTGAGTTTCTAAACTATGCAATAGGGAAGAGGAACCAGGCGCAGGCCCCTGGTCTCCATCACTAAGGGAACCTAGCATAGTCAGGGGAAGGAGAGGGAAGAGAGAGACAAAGCCAGGCATAATGTGTGCACCCAAGTGTCTGCTGGCAGTCCACATTGAATATTCATGAGGAGAGGCATGTGGGGAAAGTATCTGAACCTATGACTAAGCAAAGAATAACAATAACTAAATCTGGCCCCAGGTTGCTGAGGGGTAGAATTATTTGTCCCTCTAACTAGTTAGGATGGAAAGCATCATCCCCTAAGGGCCACTTGTGAGGAAAGTTCTGAAGAGACCACCACGTTGGCACTCTTAACGCCAAACAGAAAGCCTTTATTGCTGGCTGATGGCTGCACAGGGAACTTGCTCAGATCATGCAGCCAGAAGCTTACATTCCTTTGTCTTTTAAGTGCAAGAGCTATATTTTGGTCGTCACACTTCAGTTAGCAAGAAACAGAAGCCAAAAAGTAAGGTTAGTATATTTGAGGACTTGAACTATGGACTAGGTCTTTTTTTTCCAATATTGATTGTTTGCACATGTGCTGGGTTTTAAGGTGAGGATGATGATTGTAACATGGAATCAACTGTGCTAAGGTCCGCAGGGCTGTTACACACTGAGCACAGTACTCTGGATGGGAGCGCCTCAGCGGAAAAACTAACCCAGGCATAGCTCAAATCTTCTCTAAAAGTGGTACCCAAAAGATTGAAGCTTTCCAAACAACTAAATCCTACCAAGAGCAATGATCAAAACTAATTCCAAGAATAAAAGAAATCTAGCACCAAACAAAATAAAACTCATTTTATCTGCCTCTCACTAAATTAAAATTTCCAAGCTTACAGAAAAGCATACAATTAAAATTTCTAGACTTTCGGGAAATACAAAAACTCAAGCCCTATGAGGATTAAAAGACATCGTTCAGCAGAAAGTAACCAGACATGACACAGCTGGTAGACCTGGTAGGTGGGAAATCAATTATTTCAGTATGTTCAAGAGGACATTGAATCAAGGCTGAGAAGCTGTTACAACAACCCCAAACTGAAGATCTAAAAATGAAAGTACACTTGATAAGATTAAAGGAATATTATATGTTACAGAATAGTTAGGTAAGCTTGAGAGCATAACCATATAAATGATACAAAGAAAGTACAGAGGAAAATGACTCCATTGAAACGAACGCAGTGAATTCTGACTCAATTTCAAGTAGCTAAATATGCATGTGATTCTCTCACTAGAGGCTTGATACAGGGAGGAGGACAAGAAAAAGAAAACTTCAATAGGGGCTGAGGGAGATGGCTCGGAGTGGCAAGCACCCAGTGCTCTTCCAGAGCTCTCAGGTTTGAGACCCAACACCCACAAGGTGGCTCACAACCATTTGCAACTCCAGCACCAATAGATCCGACTCCCGTTTCTGGTCTCCTAGGATACAAGCGATGAGTATGTCTTACAGATCAAGATGCAGGCAAAAACACAATCTCTGTCCATTTATACAGTGTTTTAATTATAAGAAAATAAATATTTTAAAGGATATTTAAATAAAACTGCCTACCACCCCCCCCCATTCACAGATGCACCCTGCAGCACCCACAGACATCCAGTTTTCACTTCAGCGCCATGCATGACCATGGCTGTCCATCTATGGTCCTTAAGAAGTAGCCAAGGTATCATTAGTGGTATGGAGGAAAATATTCACAGCTACCACTCCCGTGATGGCACTAGCCACATAGAGAGGACTTCGCTCATGCCACTGTCTGCACAACACCTGTGTGAGCCTCTAGTCTTACCACTCCCTCATGGCCTTCAGTGGGTGTCTTCAACTCCACCAGTGTGTACTGCGACGTCCTTAGTCATAGCCAGAGAAGGGATGGTATAGGGAGCTGATACTGTGGTGTCACCTTAGAAACAAAGCCAATGCTGGAAAAACTAACTGGCCCCTTAAGACACATCTTCAAGAGAAGTTTTACTAAGAAAGGAAAACTTTCACTAAGAGAGAAATATAAATATAAAAGTGGTAGAATTATATGAGCCTTCAGAGGTACCAATTAATTTGGGGAAAAGGTAATTTGTTAATTCCAAAAAGAGCACAAGAATGAAGAGAGCATTCAAGACCCATGGGACATGATTAATTGAACAAATTTCCCATGTTTGAATACTCAGAAAAAAATCAAAAGTACAGAAAATCTGCTCAATGAAATAGCATTCCTCTAATCTTCAGAAAGATACTCATATCCAAGTACATGAAACTCATGGGACTCCAAACTGACATAAGTATGAACGATCTATACCACAGCAAACCATACATAGACTAATGGTAAAATCTACATGGTCAAGAAAGACTTCTAAAACTTTAGAGTAGACAAGTGCCAAGTCATGTTTCATAGGCGCTCTACCAGATGCATAGCAAATTTCTCCATGGGAACCCTGCAGGTCAGGAAAAAATGAGATGATGTAGCTCAGGTCCTAAACTCTCAGCCAAAATTATTACAAGGCTATTTTTTAGAGCTGGATAAATGATAACCTTCCAACATGATTTCTTTTTAAATTAAGGAATTTATGATCACTAGATCAGCTACACACACATACTTTAGGGTGTTCTAAATCCATAAAGATGATGGCAATACTGTAAAATTTTAAACCTCATTAGAAGATCAAACTCACAGAGAAGAGCCAAGCCAGTAAGTATGTAAGCCATCAAACCACAAACACAGAAAAGAGGAAGAAGAGAGCAAGGAATGTTCAGATCAAACAGGAACCTCTTGTCATTTTTCTTCTATGTATCAAGAGTAACCTTGAATATTAATGGACTACATTTTACAATTAAATGACACAGACTGATGAAAATAAGAACAAAATACACTTCCTACAAACAAATAAATATAGATCAATGTTTACACAGTGCTCTATTTTGGATGAATAGACACTCCTGTCCTCTCCAGCAGCAGTCATACAACAATGTAGCTGCAAAGATTCCTAACAAAATACTAGCAAATCAACCTCACCAGACACATCTAAATGATTATGCAAGTGTGTTTCAATCTTCACAAAGCAATAAATGTAATATAATCACAGCAGCACCATGAAGGATTAAAATCCTATAATCATCTTGATAGATGCAAACAGTGCATAAAAGTCAGCATATTTTCATTAAAAGAACCCCTGAACCTCGATACTTTATTTTTCATCAGTATTTTATAAGATAGTTTCCTTTTTAAAAAAATACAAATAAAATGTCTAGAGATAAATTTATTTTATTTGGTAGGAGCTATCGTGAATGGAATATTATTTAATTAACCATTCATTCACTCATTTATTTTTGTTTATTTATTTCAGCATTAAAAACTACTTGGTTTTCTGTGTTGCTTATGTAGCCTTCCCTCTAAATTCAGATCTATGTCTGGACACAACTATGCACATTTTTTCCTGACAATGTGATTTTTTTTACATTGTTTCTTTTATCTCACTATTAATGTAAAAGTTATTACTCCTTCCTCCGTCTCCCTTCCTTCTGGTAGCTATTGGGCTTTCTTCTTGCCTGTATTGCCAAGGCAACCATTCAAACTCACAAGCCTACTATTTGATCTGCAGAGGCAACGTCAACCAGTCTTAATAAGTTTGGTCAAGCTGGTTTGAACTGGAGACATAGAAGGCTGCTTCAGGTCTTACAACATTAAATTCAGAAGAAATCTCAGGGAAGGAATATTTTCTTCTGCTAAAAAAGAGACCTTAACTGATGATATATTTTATTGTATTTTCACTCTTTAAATAGAGTTTACATTGCCCAACTAGGTAATATGAGTGTTATGTTTTCACAATACATCTGTTCTATGTAGTATCTACCACTTTTCTTGCCAAGAACTCTTAGACTTCCCTCTCATTTCTGATTCATTTTTTTCTCTCCCTACTATTTCCTTCATATATGTCTTTTTCTTTCTTTTTATTTTTTATTTTTATTTATTTTTAAGACAGTTGTCTCTGTGTAACAGTTCTGGCTGTCTTGGAACTCGCTTTGTAGACCAGGTTTTGAACTCACTGATATCTGTCTGTATCTGCCTCCTGAGTGCTGGGATTAAAGGCATGCAACACCACTGCCTGACATTCATATATGCCTTAATTCATAATTTCCTGTAATTTTAATAATATTTTTTCTTGCCCCAATAAATTCCTAACTCTGCCTTCTCTTCAGCTATCCTTGCTCCATTATTTCCTCTATTGATCTTTCCATTCCCAAAGGTGTCCTAGCAATATTACATAGGACATAAAATAATACTATGTCATTCTTAATCCTTTGTTTTATCAAAGTTACTGGAAGCATAGGGATAATTTTTTTTATCATTACTATATTTTCACAATATGTCCATCAATCATTTGGAGTTGCTTCTGCAGATAATAGTCTATGCTGGGTGGTGCTGCATATTGTACCCAGTGTTCAGGGCCTATTGGCTTCCCCAGGATTAGGTACTGACACTTCCAGTCCAGAAATAAAGAGCAATATCTTAACCCTATCATGGAATAGTCCTATCAGATCATTGAGGAATCTTCAACTAAAATAATAATAATAATAATAATAATAATAATAATAATAATAATGATTTTGTAAAAAAAATCCAACCAATTACACATGCAAAATACAAGAGACACTCCTAAGGCAACACACAGACTGCCAAAAATTACCAATGCCATGGTAATCAATTCCAAAGAAAGTGAATTAGATGAATTATCAGGCAGGGAATTAAAAAAGAATGGTTATGATTGTTCAACAAAACTTAAAAAATGGAATGAATGTTAAGAGAATTTAAATAAACAACCAAATCAGGTAAGGAAGCCAATACAGGATATGCAAAATTCAATAAAGAGATAAAACACTGAAGGGAAAACTTAGAAGCGAAAAGCAAGTAAGTTAAATAGAAAGTTCAGTGGGAAGTCCCAGCAACAGAGCAGGTTAGGTAGAAGATCAAGTAACAGTGCTTAAAAGTAAGACAGGTGATGTAGGAGTGTCTTCTATCTGATGCTTTCATTGGTTAATTAATAAAGAAAACTGCTTGGCCTGATAGGTCAGAACATAGGTGGGCGGGGAAGACAGAACAGAATGCTAGGAGGAAGAAAGCAGACTGAGGCAGACGCATGAAGCTCTGGCCCAAGATGGATGTGGGTTAGAATCTTCCCGGTAAGCCAC
>LOEQ01009052.1:0-32990 GCA_001685075.1 Bramus lutescens | reverse complement strand
AAATGAATACAATTTGTGTGTTGTTATTTCGGGATATAAGCTAGCCGTGTGGGACCTGGGCTGGACAAAAAGCAGGCCCGCTCCTTATCACTACAGGCAGGTTAATGAGACAGTAAAGATAATAAGAGCAAAATATCAAAGATCGGTGGAACACTGTTGAGGCACCAGATTTGTGAATGAATTATGGATGCAGAAGTACAATTAAAAGCAAGGAGAGTATAATAAACACATAATAGAAAATTACCTACCTGAATAAAGAGATGGACATTAGATACAGGAGACATTTAGAATTCCAAAAACACAAATACACACACACACACACACACACACACTACCCATGTCATATTTTAAACACTAATTATACAGAAAACCAGTGGTGAGCACTACATTGAGAAAACTTCAAGTCAATGGTAAATCCATCAGACTTAAAACAGAGTTCACAGCAGAAACTGAAATCCAGGAGGGCAAAGAATGGAGCATCTCACGCTCTTAAAGACAATAACAGTCAGGCCAAACTGCTGTAGATAGCAGAGCTATTAAAGATTGAATAATAAAAGTTCCCATTATAAGCACAAACAAGAGGAATCCACAACTTAAAGGAATCCTTCACACTGAATAAAAAGACAAAGGCTGCACTAAAATAATAAACAAAGGGTAAGAAAGCACCAGACCTTACAACAAAAGGACAGAATTCAATACCTACCTTTCAGTAACAATTCTGAATGATAATGGCCTATATTCTCCAATTTGTTGCCTGCCAGAAATGTATCTCATTGGCAAAGACTAACTCAGTGTTAGTTAGCATGAAAGGGTAGAAAAAGATACCAACTGTGGTGGTTTGAATGAAAATGACCCTCACAATCTCCTGTGTTTGAATAATTAGTTATCAGGAAGTGGCACTAATGAGAAGGATTAGGAGGTGTGGCCTTGTTGGAGGATGTGTGTCACTGAGGGTGGGCTTTGAGGTTTCCAAAGCCCAAGCCAGGTCCAGTGGTTCTTTCTTCCTGCTGTTCATGGATCCAGATATAGAACTCTCAGCTACTTCACAGTACCACATCTGCCTACCCGCCACCATGCTTCTTGCCATAATTATGGACGAAACCTCTGAAACTATAAGCAAGCCCAATTAAAGGCCTTCTTTGATAATAGTTGCCTTGGTTATTGTTGGGTCCAGGGGGGTTGTGCAAAGATGGGGACAGATCACCAAAGTCTAATAAACCAGAAGCAAACTTTATTCCAGAAACCAGAATCCAGGAAAGAATAAAAAAAAAATCACCATGGGTCACAAAAAGCTAATCAGCTAACGAGACCACACCAGACATGGATTTTGTCAGGCTTGTGGCAAAAGATCGGTTTCTGAACCCACCTTTTTATAGCAGGGGCACCAAGCATTAGATCTGAACAAAGGAATTTTTACAATCTCAAGGTAAAACTCAGATACTGATTGCCTTACTTTACAATCTCCATTGACAGAGATATTTTGTTAAACTAGTGTTTGCATTTAATCTGTTGTCTTCCCTGGTACTTTTAGGTGGTGTTTACTCAAACCCTGTGCTTTCCCCTTTGATGCTGCCAGTTTCACAGAGCAGGGATAATGCATAACCCAGAGGTCATATATCGATTTCCTAAAAGTTGACTCAGCTCATATCCATAGGCTAGCTCTCAGTTTGCAGAGAGATGCTTCAGCCTTGTAAATAGAGCTATGGGTTGTAAAGCAAAATAACCCACTGTTAATAGACTTATAACATTATATTTCTTTATTTCTACATTTTTAGTTTTGGAATGTACATTTTTATACTTATTCTCGAACCCTTCAGTTATGATTCTTCACAGCAGTAGAACACTGAATAAAACAGAAGTTGATACCAGGGACTGGGGTATTGCTGAGAAAGGCTTGACCATGCTGCTTGTTGATAGAATGTGGATTTGGGGATTCTGGATTAGGAAAGTAGCTAGATATTTTAAGCAAGGCTTAATGACCCATAATAATTGGAAAGTGGAAGATGGTGGTAGTGAGAGCAATGTAGATTATGATGACCCAGCTCATGAGGTTATAGACGGGGAAGTATATTAGTATGTAGTCTAGAGACCATTCTTGTGTTTGATGAAGAATGTGGTTACTTTCTGCCCTTATCCAAAAATCTGCCTGAGGTTAACTTGAAGAGTTTTTGATTATCAGCATTGGTGGAGGAAATTTCAAGGCAGCCTAGTATTAACTGCAGTCATTCTTATATGAAAAGGAGCACACTGAGCAATGAAATATACAGAATTCGCAGTTTGAGGAGAAGGGGGACACCAGGAAACGTAATGGTATAGCTTAAGTCCAGTGCTCAAGAAGATAAAAAAAGCTTAAAGAAAACCCTGATGATAAATGGACTAAAGAGAGTCGTGACCTGAGGGCAGGCAAGATTCTACTCAGCTAAGCTTTTGACTCAGAAAGGGAATTAAAGAAAAGCTTAAGAAGTAAAGGAAGCCACCTAAGACAAAGCTGATGCAAATATAACTGGACCAGGGCCAAGTCCCAACCCCAAGAAGCAGCAGAATGTGGCCACTTCAGCCACATGGTTCTGGCTTTTGAGTCAAGGATACAAGAAACAGGTTGTGAAATCTCCTCCTGTGGCTAAAGAAAGACATTGAAACCAGGTTTATGTCAGGGGTATCACTGCATGAAGGCTCAGAGAGGCCATTGCACGAAGCTGTGAAGGCAAAGCCTGGATTGCCCTGGAAGCTCCACGATGTTGGAGATGCCAGAGTCACGGGATACCTGCTGAGGGAAGCTTTCAATGGGGAGTGGATGGAACCAGCCCAAGAGAAAGAAGAATGATGCGCTCAGCAAAGCTGAAAGGAGTTAGAGATCTGAAAAGCACTTAGACAGCCAGATATCGGGATGCAGAATCTGGAGTGGGCCCCACAGGTTTTCATTCTTGCTTTGGTTCAGTATTTTCTCACTGTGCTCCCTTTTCAAACAGTAATACATATTCTGTGTCATATGTTGGAAGTATGTGATCTCAACTTTTATTTTGATTTTTCAGGGGATTACAGTTAAGGGATTTCTAGGAGTCTCAAAAGAGACTTTGGACTTTTCAACAGTGTTGAGACTGTGACAGACAATGAGGATTTTTAAGTTGGATTGAATGCATTTTTGCACTTGACATGATGTAGCTATTAACCTTTGGGGGCCAGGGAGTGGAATGTGGTTTTTTATTTTTTTATGTGAATGTTCCCACCAACTAATAAATTTGAATGCTTAATCATCAGGGAACAGAACTAGAGAAGAATTAGTAGGCGTGGTCTTCATGGAGAAAGTGTGTCACCAAGGAGTGGGTTTTGAGTTTTTAAAAGCCCAAGCCCCAGACCAAGTGGCTTTCTCTTCAGGCTGTCTGCAAGCCTGGATGTAGAGCTTTCAACTGCTCTCCAGTGCCATGTCTGCCTGTGTGCTACCATGTTCCCAGCCATGATGACAATGGATGAAACCTCTGAAGTGTAAGAAGGCCCTAACGAAATGCTTTCTAACAGCTGCCTTAGTCATGGGCAGCTCTTAGTCTCTTCACAGCAAAAGGACACTGACTTAGAAAACAGCCAAATGGAACTAGACAAATGCCCATGGCTATGCTAGTAATCAACAAATTAGTCTTGAAATCAAAACTAAGAGACAACTCAATTAACATCGTATTGTTTAACATAGAGGGAAGATTTAATAATTCCACCTGTGTATGTGGTCAGCATCATCATTCCAAGCTCGTAAGCCAAATGATACTGGGCTGAAAAGCAAAAACTGACCTCAACTCAGTAACAGTGCATATCTTTAACACTTCACTCTCATCAATTGGCAAGTAGTCATATCAACAAAGAAACTTGAAAATTAAGGAACATTAGATAGCTATAAAATATGCCACTCAAATCCTGCAGAATACATACTCCCCTCAGCAACTCATGAAACATTCTCTGAATTATTCCATATTACGGTACACAAAGCAAGTTTTTAATAACTACAAGAAAATTCAAATGGTTTCCTGTATTCTATCTGATTACAATGAATTGAAACTAGAATTCAATCAAAGAGAGTTGTCATAAAATATGCAATCTCATGGAGGTGTAACAATACACTATTGAATTATCAATATGTCATCAAGAAACAGCAGGAGTGAAATGGAAAAGTTCCTAGCACTGAAGAAGAATAGAAACAACATATTGGATACTTATAAAAGTTTATACCTATGAAATGCATACAGTGAAAATTTAGGACAATATTGGGGCTGCAGCAATAGTTCAGTCACCAAAGTGTCCACCACACAAGCACAAGCATCTGAGTTCAAATCTCTATCACCCACATAAAAGCAAGACATGGCAGCATGCATCTGTGACCCCAGGGCTGGGGATGGGAAGACAGGGGGAAAAGCCCCTGGAGTTTACTAGCCAGATAGTATGGTTAATCAGTGAATTGGGGGTTCAGTAAAAGACCCTATCTCAAAATATAAAACAGAGTGATTAAGAAAGAGACCCAACATCAACTTCTGTCCTCGACATGTATACATCCCCCTGGCATACTAGGTTCCAAATAACTTGATGATGCATCTCAGGTTCCAAAGAAACAAACAGAACAAGCAAAGTTCAAAATCAGTAGATGTGGAGGTGAAAGGGGCTAATTAAAAACAGGGCCAAAAAGTCAATGAAATGGAAACAAAAAGAATATAAAAATATCAATGAAACAGAGCTGGTCCTTTGAAAAGACAAAACTGAAACAGTTAAACTAACTAATCAATTAAATTCCAGATTACAGTTCATCATTGTGGAAAAGCTCAATGGGCCAGAAAGCATCTAATCATATCCGTTCTCAAGAGCAGAGTGAGAATGAATGCATACATGCCTTGCTAATACTCAGCTTGGTTTTTCCTTTTCAGTCTAAGCCCCAGTCCAGAAAATGGCGTTTGTCTTCTCACTTCAAGGAACTCAATTAAGAAAATCACAGGCCTGTCTGCCAGCCAGCTTGATCTAGTCAGCCCCTCGTTGAGACTTCTTTCCAGGTGACTACATCATGTCAACAATTACGAGACTGTCTTCCCAGGTGACTCTACATTGTGTCAGGTTGACAATTACAATGAGACTCTGTTCCCAGGTGACTCTACATTGTGTCAGGTTGACAATTACAATGAGACTCTGTTCCCAGGTGACTCTACATTGTGTCAGGTTGACAATTACAATGAGACTGTCTTCCCAGGTGACTCCACATTGTAATTGTCAAGTTGACAATTGCAAGCAATCATTAGAGCAAACTTGAACAAAAAGATCAACCCTAGGGATATCACGATAACTTATTTCAAGATAAACAGATTCGAAGTGGTAAAAGACCCAGATATAAGCCTGCATAGCTGCCACTACCTGATTTTTTGACAAAGATACCAAAAACACATATTGGAGAAAAGACAGTCCCTTCAATAAGTGGTGCTACAAAAACTGGGTGTTTACGTGTAGAAGAATAAAAGCATTTCCCTACTTCTCATCCTGTATAAAAAGTAATTTTCAGTGAATTAAAGGCCTTAGTGAAATATCCTACAGTCGGAAGCTGTCAAAGGGAACATTTCAAGAATATCATCTTGGGCTAGGGCCTTTTGAAAAATGATTCCCGACAGCTCAAGAAACAAACCTAAGAATTGCCAGATCCGGACTTAAAGAGCTTCCACACAGCAAAGGAAACAATGCAGCGAAGAGAGAATCTACAGAATGGGAGAAACCCTCTGCTGACTACACATCGGACAAAGGAATAATAATCTACAAAACATAAAAATTTAGAAGACTACAGACCAAGAAACCATATATTCCCATCAATAAATTGCCTGATAAAATAGTTCTCAACCTATGAATCATTGCGATAAATTTCAATATCTTCAACTATCAGGGCAATGTAAATTCAAACAACACTGAGATTTCATTTCACTCCAGCCAGAAAGACTATAACTATAAAGATAAGTAGCAAAATTACTAGCAGGGATTCAAGGGAAAGGAAATCCATGTAAATGGCTGGAAAGAATGTCAACTGGTCAAACCATTGGGGAACTCAGTATGGAGATGCCTCTAAAATCTAAGGTGTGCCATATGATCCATCTATAATATTTTGGGCACATACCCAACAGATGCTAAATCAACACATTACAGAAATACTGGCTCATGTGTTTGGTTTGCCCTGCTCATAATAGCCAAGCTAGGGAATCAGCCTGGCTGTTCATCAGCAGATGAATGGATAAAGAAAACCTGATATATGTTCTCATGGGTTTTTATTCAGCCATAAAGAAAGAAATTACAGCATTTGCAGGAAACTGGATGCAACTGAAGAGCATTTGACTTTATGAAGTAATACAGACTTAGAATGACAAATATTACATATTCATTAAGGATTATAGATTTTATATGTAGATATATAAAATCAGAGGATATAAAAGTAGAAGCAAGACTAACCAAGGGAATTAATAAAATGCTAGGAGAGAAAAAGAAGATGTAGGAAAGGGTATTATTAAGTGCATAATATATTTGCATGAAAATCTTTATGGACATCTCTTTGTACAATGAATGTATGCCAATAAAGTCAATAACATTAAAGAATAGTCACCTACATTAGTAATACAGCATTAATCTATATGCAATCAAACAGGAAAATGCTTAACTTTTTATCTGCATTTTGAGTTGCAGAAAGATAATCCAGTGTGTAAATATTCAACAATTAAAACATGAAAAGGAAATGTTTATGAAATTATTGAATTGATGACACTGACTTACTTTTTTCTTGCAAAATTCAGCAAAAGATACACACACACACACACACACACAATGTATCTTAGCCGGGTGGTTGTGGTGCACCTCTTTAAACCCAGCACTTGGGAGGCAGAGACAGGCAGACCTTTGTGAGTTAGAGTCCAGCCTGGTCTACAAGAGCTAGTTCTAGGACAGCCAGGGCTGTTACACAGAGAAACCTTGTGTCAAAAAAAGCCAAAAACAAAACCAAAAACAGGTATTTTGTTTGTTTGTTTGTTTTAAACTGATTAGAGATCTGTGATCTTTTTGAGACTGTCAGATCTTTACAGTTGGGTCAAGTTGGATGTGGCTGGAGATGAACACGGCAGTGTTTGCACTGTCAAGGTGCACTGTGCATATTTGTCTACTTTTGTAACCACTGTAAAGAAATGAGCACATGTGTTTGAACAGATGCTACATAGTGCAAACCAGTGGGCTGTAATCTGTAGGATGTTAATAAATAGTAAATATTTCTACTTTACAGCAAATTATGTTGTCATTTATTTTAATATCTTTTCAACTAGGCATTTTAGAAATAGTTTTTTATAGTTGCACTCAACATGAAGGTTGGTTTAATTCTCTAGATATCATTATTGGGAAGAGGCTAGAGATTGTCCATCTGACATAAAGTTGCCTTGTAGACCAGTAAATACTTTTTAAAAATCATCCTTTGCAGAAAAACATGAAACTAGATAAAAAGTAAGTCTTGGCATGTTGTGTCACTTAAAATAGTAGCATTTAATATAAATTATCCTATTTGAATATTATTTTTGGTAACAGACAGAAGCCTTAGTGTTGAACCAGTTATAAAAAAAGGAATATTCTGATATCTTTTTTTTTAACAGAGAATATCCTGTCCCATGTGATGGAATTGCTGTATAGAGTTATAAGTAGAGCTTTGTCATTGGTGCCAAAGAAATGAGAAGTGTTTATTTGGACGATATTGCAAATTCAACTGTAGACTAGATATAACTTGGTACCATTCAAGTTTCCTTTGACTGGGAATATTTTATAGTTTTTTGCAGTCCATCATAGGATGTTTTTCTCTTCTACTAAATAGATCTTTGATACTGAAGTAGTGCAAAGGGGACATACTCCATGTCTTTGTTTTGTTTTAATTTGTCATGCTTATTTTTATGCCTTTTCAGGAGGGGATCAATGCTCAGTACAGCCATATTTGTCTATGCTGCTACATCTCCAGTGAATGGGTATTTTGGAGGAAGTCTGTATGCTCGACAAGGAGGTAACTTAGAAGTTAGCACTCTTGAATCTTTAATTATTGATGGTATCCTTTTGCTGAGAAGTATTTGAAATTTAAAATGGGCAGTACAGGCTGTACAAATACTAAATGCCCTTGTTATATTGTACATATCAATCACAGTATATCAAACAATCACAATTTATCAAATCTATTATGTTTTCTATTTTGTTTTTATGGAACCTTTGTGTTTTATTTCCTGAAACTGAATAATTAATAGATTATTTTCATTGTGAAGTTAGCACCAAAGAACATGTACAAGAGTACATCTAAATTACTGATGTTATGTGTCTTTGAGGTACTTAACTCCCTAAATGTGCTTCTGGTGAGCCTGCCTTTATATTTATTCGTCATAAAGTTACCATTTATGGTGACTGTAGAAGTTTGTTTTCTGGATACTTAATGACTATGAATAAAGCTCGCGGATGATGGTAGGGTATTAGGATACTAGTGTCTCTTCCAGTATTCATCAAAGGACTCCTTATAATGATTTATTCTGTGTCTCAGGTGAAAGGATTTCATCTTAAATACCCTCTTTGCTCTACTGTTACTAACCCTCAATGATGAGGGTGATACATGGTGGTGCTTCTTTCTGTGGTGATCTGAGTCTTGAAGATTTTTTTACTCTACCTGTAATAGCATAGGGTCAGAAAGATTCTTGCACTGATAAATATGCACATTTTCACTTATAACTGAAAGGTTTTTGAAAGACCTCAAGTATAGAGACAGTTGACTGTAATTTTTTTCAGCCTATCTAAACATGGTCAGCATTAGGAGATTTTGCCTTATATTGTATTATATTGTCTATATATGTATGTGTGTGTATACATATAGAGACAAACATGTTTATATGTATATATGTGTGTGTGTGTGTGTGTGTGTTTGTATATGTTCAGCATTCTACTAAGAGCAGAGCAGGATAGGGCAGGGCACAGTGGAACATACCTATAATCCCACTACTTTGAAGGCTGAGTCGGCAAGATTGTCACAAATTCAAGATTAGTACAGAAACCTGAAAACTTTTATAGGTTGTAGGAAATCAGAGGAGAGGAGCATTTAAAATCCTCCTAGATGGCCACGTTTACCATTGCTTATTTTGTAGATTTCACTAGATAAAATGTGGACAGTGTCTTTGTTTTAGACAGTTCTTTGGGTGGCCTGCAGACATAACATTATTGATTCCTATTTGATTTAGATGTTCAGACTCTAACTCTACCACCAGATATGAAATTCTGCTGTGTAGGAAGACATCCTAAGGAAGCAAGGTGCTTAGTTTAACTTCCACTGCTGGAAACCAGTTAGGCTAAACCTGAGTTCCAGTTTCTACAACAGAAACAAGTTTGTGTAAAATAGGAAATGGATTTATATCTGTATATAAGTTTGTTTTTTGTCTGATTATAAATTAAGAACAGTTTGTCAAACTTCTTTATACTGTACTTGTTCTTAAATATTGATAGACTCAGGCCTAGGAATGTCAGATTTGAGAAAGTATAATTTAAAGATTGTGTTCTGGTTGAGACTGTGCTCATAGTTTTGTTTGAACAATCTCTAAAAATTCGGGTTAATAAAGAGGTAAGCTTAGAGAACTGAGAATATTTCATTTGTCTCAGGTTTGCATAGTACTGGGGCTCCAGATCTTTTTCACTATCCCCAGGCTACAGTGTTCTAGATCCAGTCTGAACCTGGGGATAACCCGGATTTTGGTCAGAGTCTCCACAGAGGTGAGGAGCAGTAGGAAGCACAGCACAGAAGGCTGGTCAACTGTTTGTATGTGTGGGACAGAGGGAACTAGAAGTAGATAAGGAGTTGGATTTGCATTTGTCTGCAGCTGAGCAGATAAATGCAATGTACAGGAAAGGACAATGTGAGGATGGAGCTGTCTGATAATAGATCAGTAGATCAAGTCCGGGCCATGGATGGTGGACACTTTTAAATCCTAGCACTTGGGAGGCAGAGGCTGGTAGATCTCTTAAGTTTGAAGCTAGCCTAATATAGAATGAGTTCCAGGACAGCCAGGAACACAGAAAAACCCTGTCTTGGGAAGAAAAAGAAATCAGTGGTTTTTGACTTTAATTAGTTGTTACTCCTTCTGTCATTGATGATTTCAATGCTGGCCATTGGAAAGGAAGGTCTTCCTGTGAAAAAGAAATGAACTAGAAGAGAAAGTTCAGAAAGGAGTTTCTTTGGAGGAATGTTAATATTTGGGATGGTGTAATTCCACCATCAAAAATGAAAAATCTCTGACACAATTAGAACTAGAAAAACAATTAGCTTAGTATCCAAACCATAACAAATGATGCACAAAAGCTCAGGGCAGTTCTGTGGCAGAATAAAAACAGAGACATCAGTGTTATACAACAGGTCATTGCTCTTCTTCAGTACAGCTACTTTTATAAACTTTCTACTACAAAAGAAGAGCTAGACTGATCTTTTTTAAAATAATTGATTTGAAACAATTATTAGTATATCAGGTTTAGTAACCTTTTATTGAATGTTTAAGTAAATAATTTGGAAATGCATACTACATTTTTAACATTAATGCATGTTTGTGTAGCTCAGATTTTTTTATAGCTTCCCTTTTCTTTCAGGGAGGAGATGGATAAAGCAGATGTTTATTGGAGCATTCCTTATTCCAGCTATGGTGTGCGGCACTGCCTTCTTCATCAACTTCATAGCCATTTATTATCATGCCTCTAGAGCCATTCCTTTTGGAACAATGGTGAGTTGCTTGAATTTTTAATTCAAAACAGGATGCTTATAACCATTCTGCTACAAGTCCTGCTGTCTCTGTAAAGCCCCCTCCTACTGAGGTTCTGAAGTTTCAGCCAGTCCCTATCTTGGAAAGTTTTTATTAGGCTCCAGAAACTATTGATTAAATTTAAACCTAAGACCCCTATATTTTCTTGATGCTGTGAATTGAAAAGTTTTCTTTATAGCTTTTACTAGAGATAGGAGAGAACCGATGAATGAATATATTTTAGAGAAAAAGAATACCAAGAAGCATGTGTGTTTTATTAAGGTAATACATGTTCTAATTTCCTTTTTTGTTTCCGAGATAAAAAACACTGACCAAAACTAACTTGGTCCAGAGCAAGATCTAAGGTAGGCGTTTAAAGCACTAAGCATGGAGGAGGGCTGCTTCCTGCCTTGCTTCTGGACTCACGCTCAGATATCTTTCTTTACATCCCCAAACTAGCTGCCTACATGGGCTGGGCACTCCTACATCAACTAACAATCAAGAAAATGCCCCACAGGCATGTTTATAGGCCATTCTGATGGTTATAGTTCTTCAGCTGAGGTTCCTTCTCCCTAAGATTGTCAGGTGAACAACTGATGCTGATGATGAGATTATACCTCTTTTCTGACACACAAACATGTCACTTTAAATCATAATCTCTCCCTTCTTTTTCCCCAAGATCTTATTACTATTATAATATAAAATGCAGTATACTTTTAAATTTCATCACTTCAAAAATCCCATGTCTCTTTTAAAACCCAGTCTCCCGTAAAATCAAAACCATGTTATATACATTCCAGAGAGGGAGAACCAAGGCATAGGAACAACCAGGTTAAAGAAAAACTCCTAATCTAGCAGGATAAATCAAATATTGTAGCTCAGTGTCCATAATCTGGGACTCAGAATTTCTGGGCTCCAGAGGGCTTACGCAGCTCCGAGCTGGATAGCTCTGCCCTTCACAGCGTACATGCACACGCACATACTCACACACATACACACACAGACACACCTTGCCTTGTGGGTTCAAGCAGGTCCATTTCACACTTGCTGATTACTTTCTTTGGTGAATGTCTCTAGTGTGCTGAATAATGAGGCTTTACTGGTAGCCTCTGCTGGCCTCTGAAGGGACTTTAACCCTGCCACATGGTGCTAAGCCTCAACTTCTCTCCATTACTCCTTCAATCCTGGGGTTTCTGTAGCAGTGAGGTGGCACCTTTGCCAATGACCTCATCTTGGCTCTCTTCAGGGATACCCTGACACTGACACACTGTGCCAAACTTCAGGTACTCTCCATGATCCCTTCAAGCCTTTAAACCCAGTACCACATTGGAGACTCATGACATTATATGGCAAGTTCCACTGTTAGCTTGATGTGCAGCCTTGGCCCACAGATTGTGCAGACCCTGTGGAAATGGTTTTCCTGGAGATCATCTAGATTAGCGGTACTCAACCTGGGGGTTGAATGAACCTTTCACAGGGGTCACACATCAGATCCCCACATAGCAAATATTTGCATTACAATTCATATTAGTAAAATTGAAATAACAGCATAATAATTTATGGTTGGGGGGGTCACCACAATATGAGGAACTGTATTAAAGGGTCACAGCATTATGAAGGTTGAGAACTATCAGTCTAGATCATAGGCATTGTGTCTGAGAAGCAAGGTACCCTACTAACTGAATAGCTTAGTTTGAAAATCAGTCTAGAGGTCATCCTGTGTGCTCTTCCTAATGCTTTAGCTCTTTCTGCCAACTCATGAACATGTGTCCTTTCTCTAGAGGGCCATCATGATAATTCTCCATCTTAACAAAGTTCCCACAACTCACAGCCAACCTAACTTTAGTGACTTCAAGCTTCTTTCTTATCTGAAAGTAATAAGTAAGAATTTTACCAGGGATCTGGATTTCAGTCCAAATATTGCTGTTACCAGGACTAACTTGAGGTGGAATTCAAAGATAGTTTGCCTTTGTACGCTAACTTCTATTCTTGTGTACCTAATTATATAAAGAACCACAGAACCTATTATTAGATTAAATTTGTTGAACAATAAGCAGCCTAAGACATTTCATAAACATTAGTAGAAATTCATGGTAACATTGTAAAGTCTAGTGTCCTTCAAGAGAATATTTACAAGATGGAAGAGACCATTTAAGAACTTTGGAGTCAGACCATCAAGATACAATAACTGCCCCTAAAGTTGGAGTGTTTATAGCAGTGATACTACAGACACTGGGAAAGAATACTGGAAATTAAATTGATTTGCAAAAGGCTAAATCTTTTTCTTTGGCAAATTTGTTCAGTAATGAGTTAAGTATTAACACACTGGGATTTTGGTCCTATGAGTGTCTTGGTTTTGTTCCCATTGCTATGATGAAGTATCCTGACAAAAACAACGAAGAGAAAAGGTTTATGTGGCTTATGTTCCAGGTGACAGTCCATCATTGTGGGGGAAGCCAAGGAGGTAGAGGCTTCAAATTGCTTGTCATGTTATATCCAAGGTCAAAAGCAGAGAGCAGCTAATTAATGCATGTATGCTAGTGCTAGCTCTCTTTCCTACATTTAGTACAGTTAAGAATTTTCTGCCACCAGGCATGCTTTAATCCCAGTACTTGGGAATCTCTCTGAGTTTGAGGCCAGCCAGGGCTGTTACACAGAGAAACCCTTTCTGGAAAAATCAAACAAACAAACAAAAAGAATTCTCTATCTCAGGAATTGTTTGTTTCACCTGTGGTGGGTGGGTCTTCTCATCTTAAGCAGTAAAATCAAGACATTCCACTATACATATGTCCACAGGCCAACCTAATCTAGATAATCCCTCATTGAGTCCTTATTCTCAGGTGATTTTAGATTGTCTCAAGTAGATAATTAAAAGTAACCATCATAGTTAATCACAGTACCCGAGAAACACAACTGAAGGGAGGAAGAATTTCTTTTTGTTGGTGTCTTCAGAGCCTTCCATGGTCAGCTAGCTATGCTATTTCTAGACCTGTGGTCAGGCAGAGCTTCATGGTGAAAGGTTGTCATGGAACAGGGATGCTTGCTTTATGGCAGCCAGGAAGTAGTAACAGAGCAACCAGGGAGATAGTACCAAAGGACATCCCAGTGACCTGCTTCCAGTAGGCCCTGCCTCTTTTTTTTTTTTTCATCACACAGTGTTTTGGAAATTTTTTGTTTGTTTTTGTATTGATGGATGTCTTAGTTAGGGTTTCTGTTGTTGTAAAGAGGCAACACTTACAAAGGAAAACATTTAATTGGGGTGGCTTGCTTACAGTTTAGAGGTTCAGTCCATTACCATCACAGTGGGACATGGCGGCATGCAGGCAGTTATGGTGCTGGGAAAGAAGCTGCTTCATGTTGATTTGCAGGCAACAGGAAGTAGACTGAGTATCATACTGAGCGAAGCTTGAGCAAAAGAGACCTCAAAGTCTGTCCCTGTAGTGACACACTTCCTCTAAGACCACATCTACCTAAAATAAAGCCACATCTCCTAATAGCGTTTGAGTGGCAGAGGCAGGCCTGGTCTACAAAGCAAGTTTCAGGGCAGCCAGGACTGTTACACAGAAAAATCCTATCTCAGAAAAAAAAGCAAAGCAAAAAAGCTCTCCTTTAACTGAGTTGACTTGAATAAATAACGGCAAACAAATGCATTTTATAAAATACTCTAAAAGAAAGCCTTAGGACATGGATCAGAATTGGAACCAGCGAATGGTTTCATTCTTTTTCATCAAATAACTTTCACACAAGAAAAGTGAAAGGGAGCATTCTTTGATGAGAAGGATGAGGTTTAAACCAGATGATGTAATTGATTGTGTGGGAGTTCCCAGTTCCTTCTGTCCTGTCTGCTCATTCATGTGCATGTTTTCTTACCAGAGCAGAGATATCATATGGGCAAGAGAGACATTTGTGAAACTGGACCCAAATCTCCTTTCTTAGGGGAAGAGGAAGAAAGTAGATTTCACTTTGCAGAATGGAGTGGATTTATATTGATGAGGTACAAGGTTTTAGAATTGGTTATTAATTTTTTAAAGGATGGAAGCAATTATAGAAGCTAGTGTGAATTCGTTTATACAAAACGGCTAGAACACCGTCATTTCCCAATTTGAGTAGGTTTTAGAAAGCTAGAACACAACAGCGTAAGTAGACATGGCATCCTAGCGGACAAGATAAAGAAATGTGGTAAGAGCCATCGTGATGAGGACTCGGGAGCATTGGGATGTTAACAGTGCAACAGCACATACTGCACTGGAGGAGATGTGAGAGACAGTGTCAGGTGTCAGTCTGACCACTGTGGAGTGCTGAAGGTGCTATCGAAGGGGATCTCATCTGATGGATGTTTGAGATCTAAAGAGATTCTTTGTGATGGAGGCAGCAGGTTTTGTAGTTCCTGGTGTTTTTATAACTTTTACCTTAGTTTTCAAAGGAACTAAATAGAAATTGGGGGGATAATTAATGTTTCGTAGCATTAAACTCCCAATGTGTAGTAATTGGTCCTGTAGTAATTGGTCCAGTAGTATTTCTTCTGTTTGGGTTGTGTTGTTAGTGGTGAGGATGGGGTTTTGTTCATTGGGTTTGTTGTATTTCTTTCTTCCTTTCTGTCATAATGAGTTTCTCCAAGTTGTGTATAAACATTCATGTAGACAAAACACCCATATACATTAAATTTAAAAAGAATTCCAGTTGTTTTGTACTTGTGTCAGCACTGGATGTAGTCGATCTTCCTAACTTTAGCCCATCTAGTCAGGGTGCAGTGGTCCTGCCTTTCATCTCCCTAGTTGACCTGTCAGTCACATAGACGGCTTTGTAGGGGAAGGATTGCTTATTTGCGTGTGCATCTTTAATGGATGTTGAAATCTTTTGTGCTTCTGTTTTATTTTATTCTCCCCCCACCCCCCAAGACCTAGTCTCTTTACACAGCCCTGGCTGTTCTGGAACTCTCTCTGAAGACCAGACTGGCCTTGGACTCATAAAAATCCACCCACCTCTGCTTTTGACTTCTGGGATTAATGGTGTGAACCACCACACCCAGCTGTTGTGTGCATATAGTGGGGAGAGGGGCATGCTTGTACCAAGGTGCAGGTGAAACTCAGAGGACAGCTAGTAGGAAGAAATGTGTTCTCTCCGTCACCATGTGGGTTCCAGGGATTAATGCAGGTCATCCCATTTTTCCCTTTTACAGTTTGTCCTTACAGCTGTCCTAGTTAGGGAGTCTTTTGCCAAACTAAACAGCAGTAAGCTTTCCTTGGTATGTTGTCTTTTAGATATCCTGTAGTTTGATCTCCGAAACCCTGAGATAAAGTTGAGATATTTTATTTGCGCATAGCACCCTCTGTTGGCAGGGCTCTGCTTGCCTGCAACGCTCCCAGAGCGTCTGCTGCGAGTTGGCAGTACCTGGATAAAGGAGCTGTTGGTTGGAATGCTCAGTAAACTAAAACCAAGTAATTTGGTTATAATAATGAAAGATAAGGGTCGACACATTAAAAGCATGCCAACTGACAGGGAAGGAGATCCAAATGTACTTTATTGGGGGCAGTGTGGAAGGCTAGGCATAGTGGGAGCTAAAGGTGCAGAGGGAAGAGTTCACTTTGTGTGTGATTTGGTGTGAGCATTTTTTTTTCCTGTTTCCAGTAGTGCATTCCTTGTATCAGTTTAGCCCTCAGAACTTAACCTTTTCTCCGTGATTGGTGTGTTTGAATTTTCAGATGTCTCTCTTACTTGTTTTTATTAGTGTTTTTGTTCTCTGAGTAACCACACACATTTTTGTTTAATTTACAGGTGGCCGTTTGTTGCATCTGTTTTTTTGTCATTCTTCCTCTAAATCTTGTTGGTACAATACTTGGCCGAAATCTGTCAGGTCAGCCCAACTTCCCTTGTCGTGTCAATGCTGTGCCTCGTCCTATCCCGGAGAAAAAATGGTAAAGAGAATGCTAAAGCTTATTTGATTGTTGTCGTATTGCATAAGTTTTTAAGGCTGTTTTGTACATACAACTTTAGAAACAGCTTGTGTTCATGCAAAACACTTTTAAATTTAAGAATTTGTTCTTTTTAATTTTCTCATTAGTCTACATTGTAAAGAATATAGTAAGCCATGCCTTTATTTTGCTTTCTGAATATTGGTGCCGTTCACATGTCAAAACTTTGATAAATACAGTAGTGTGTAGAGGTGGGTGGAAAGTAAAGCTTCAGAAGTCTTTTAAGGCTGCAGGTAAAATGTGACTACTGCCTCTTGTTACAGGTTTTTTTGTTTGTTTGTTTGTTTGGTTGGTTGGTTTTTTTTAGACTGGGTTTCTCTGTGTACCCCTAGCCATCCTGGAATTCACTCTGTAGACTAAATACTGGGATTAAAGGCTGTGTGTCACCACTATTGTTGCTGCCTGTTTTTGTAAATAAAGTTTTATTGGAACACAGCCATACTCAGTCTTCACATACTACTTAGGGCTTCTTTTACTCTCCGGCATCAGAGTTGACAGAGCAGTAGTTACACAGAGACCATATTACCAGCAAAATCTGAAACCCTCTGAATTATAGAAAAGTCTGCCAACTATTTGTTGATAATTTCTTTTTCCTATCATATTTTATTCTAAATATTGACCCATTTATTTTCATATTAATTCCATCAATTGAGAAATGAATTAAGATTAAGACCAGTTGTATTTAAATATTTGAACACAAAATAATCCAAAAATATACTAATTTGATAACTTATTTGCTAAGAAATAATAATAGGAAAAATATTAAAAGTCTTTGTTTTCCATAATTAAACCATGATGTTTCTATAAGCAACAGACTTTGTAGGGATACTAAACATTGCCGTTTATAACACAGTAGGCTCGAATCTGAGCTATGTCTCAGATAGCGTTGTTCAGTGTTGCATGGCATCAAGGCATACACAGGCAAGTGTTCAGGACCAAGGCTTCAGTGAAGTCCTGCAGTGTAACATGGGCGAGCACTGTCAGAAACACTGTTCAGATGTGTTTGATTTTGAATTAATTTTTGGTCATTGAATGTTCAGAAGCCTTTTATTGCTGAATTGTTCATAACCCACACATTCAGTTACATGGCTCCCACTCTAAGAGCTTTCATTTAGGGGAGAGTAATGTTCCAGTTTTAGGAATTGTGTGCTTTTTCTTTGTTAGATTGGTGCATATAAGAAACTTTGGACTGAAGAGTTTTCAGTCCACTTTTTAGACTGCTTTTCTCCTAAATCAGTATTAGTTACAGGGTCCATTAATTACTCATGTTCAGCTTCTTACTGGAGAGAGAAAGGTAAAAAGAAAAGCCTAGTCAGAAAGCACAGAAGATCTTTGGGAAGTAGGGTTAGTGAGGAGAGGTGTAAACAACTGCCTTGCGTACCAGAGATTGGTCTATTTTAGGTGCAGGGAGACTGGTGTGGGGCTCCATTCTCTTACTGTTTTTTAATCATGTGAGAATGAAATCTGAGTGCTAGATCTCCCTCCCTCCCTCTCTCTCTCCCTCTCTCCTTCTCTCTTGGGGTGGAGGGATGTTCAGGAGTCAGTGGGAGGATGGGGAAAAATCACATCTTCCTGGATCTGAAAGGAAGGCTTTGAGAACTGCCTGTGCTTGCTGGAAGGAGAACATGAGACAGCATTCCAGATAGAGACCAATGACTTTCACTAGGTGAATGTTGGCTAGGAGAAGGGAGGAAGTTTAAATTTTATTTCTTAGTGTTTCTTTGCCCCATTGTAAAGCAAAACTGTCAATACCTTGATTGTTGAATTTGTTGGAAAAGAGTGAGCGCCAAGAAGAAAGTGGGTAAAGGTAAAAGTCAGTCATGAAAATTGTTTCAAATAGGGATCTCAACTTCGTTTTCTTTTCTTTTCTCCCTTTCCCCTTTGAATTTCTGTAAGTAAATGCCTACAGAGTTCTCAGAAGTTACTAAAAATTGCTAAACTAGGAATAAATACTTAATGTGTTTCTTATTCTGCAGTAGCAACAATTTGTGTTCCTCAAATACTTCCCTCAGGCTTTAATGCTGGGAAGAATATTGACTACAAACGATGACTAATTTGAAATCTCACATTTTTATGCCTCTTTGGATTTTGGTTTTTCTTTTTATTGGTTTGTCTTTATCCACTGGGATGATTGTTAAAGTATTAAACATCACCTTTTTATATTGGGATTTATATGTATTATGAAAACACACTAACAGTACACTATTAATTCTAATATTTTCCAGGTTTATGGAGCCTGCAGTTATTGTTTGCCTGGGAGGAATTTTACCTTTTGGTTCAATCTTCATTGAAATGTAAGTTTTGGCAATGTTTTCATGTTTTGAAGGATTTAGTTATGACAAGAATGTATAGATTAGATCATGCTAGATTGGTGTGGAATCAGCAAACAAATCTGTCTCTCTGGAGTCAGTTTTGCACTACTTTAATGAAATACTCAGGTTGCGAACTTTTTAATGAACAATTTTATTTAACTTACAGAGTTAGAGATTCTAAATCACAGTATATCATGAAGGGAAGTCAAGGCAGGAACCTGGAGGCAAGAACTGATGCAGAGACCATAGAGAAAGCCTGCTTCCTGGCTTGCTTGCATGGCTTGCTCAGCCTGCTCTCCTGTATAACCAAACACCACCTGCCCAGGGGTGGCACTGCCTGTAGTGGTCTGGGCCTTCTCAAATCAACCATTCATTATACAGGAAAATGCTCCACTGACTTGTCTGCAAGCCAATATGATGCAGGTATTTTCTCAGTTGAGGTTCCTCTCCCCAGTTTATTCTAGCTGTGTCAAGTTGACCGAAAGCATAACCAGCACAACTCATACATATAACTGTATAAATAGGTAGCTGTCTTTTGTTGCCTATCAGCTGTGAGTATACTGTAATCATTGGTGAGTACCTAGAAGGAGACTGGAGTGGGTCACCCTGACTTGTTTAATAATGCCAGTTCAGGAACTCTGTACCTGCAGCTGATAACCCTCACTCTGACTTGACTGCTTACTGCTGGTCCTAGAGGTCATACTTTTCCCTGCTTCCCTTAGCCCTCTCTTCCACTAGACTTCTCTGCTCTTTCAGGTCATGCTTGTTTTGGTTTTCTCACACCCTGTCCTCCTAGCATGGCATTTTTAACCTGTCTAGGTTTATTTTATTTATATGTTTTAACCTTTCAGTCTCCTTATGCCACTTTTCTTTGGCTAAGGATTTTTGAATCTCAGTGTAATGATATGCTACTACCTTCACCATGTGACCAGCTGGGTGTTCGTAGAATGAACTGATCCTGTTCATTCTCTTAGCTCCTACTCTTTTGTTGAAGTTCTAGCCATGCTAAACATTTTGAGGGCTTTTTGTTTTCTTTTTAGATTTATGCGTATGAATTTTTGTCTACATTCATTATGTGTTTACCATGTGCATGCCTGGTGCCTTTGGAGGCCAGAAGAGGGTGTCAGAGTTACAAGGTTGTGAGCGACCATGTAGGTGCTGGAAATCCGAGTCAGGTCCTCTGCAAGAGCAGCTGGTGCTTTTAAATGCTGAGCAATCTCTGTGGTCCCCCCAGAGTTTTTTCTTTGTGTGTTTAACTTACTGGATTTCTTTACCTAGAACCAGTCTTCTGCTCCTGATGTTTTCTGTCACAAGTCTTTCTCTTGCTCCCCACCACACCCATGTTCTTGTCCTGTTTTCACTCCTTTTCCAGTTCCTCACCCACTTGTACCAGGGGAACCAGTCCTCTCGTTTGCTGGGTACAGTGCACTGATCAGGGTTGTCTTACAGCCAGCCTTTTCCTAGCATAGTGATGTTTCCTTACTGTACTGACCTTTACTGTTGGCTTACTGAGATTTCATGTAATTGCATCATTTCCTCCTTTCCATCTTCCCTCCAAACTTCTCTATGTCACCCCATAATATGCGGCAAGGGATCTGTAAATAGCTGTTGAACGTGTGGGCATGTGATAGATTACAAAACAGGGATTTTTTAAAAAGAACTAAAAGACCCTGTTCTGAGTTAAGGATGATTTGAGTAATGAATGGCTTTCAAGAGTTTTTTGTTTTTTATTTTTTAATGAAAAATATTCCTACTCTTTCTCTCACTGTCCTGAAGACAGTGTCAGTCTCTTTAGACTTTGGCTTCCTGTTTTGTCATCTTCTCTAATTCTGTATACTCTTAATTGTATCACTTAATTTTTCTTTTTAACAGAATGTTTTCTAAAACATGAAAAGTATTACTTAAGTAATGTTTCCTCTTAAAAAATGGAAGAATGAAGGAAATGACTTTATTTTATGAACGTAGATTGCAGCTGTTCTTGTTTTCAACGTTTTAACTTGTTTAAGCTTCTAATTTAGTCATTTTGCTCAGAGGTAAATGCCTCCAGAATAATTTGTTCTTTAGAAACATCATAAAAATATTTTGAGAATTTAAAAAATGAGAGTTAAGAGAAACTGTTGGAAAATAGTAGAAAGGATACTAGCAAGTGTTAAGGGACTGACTGAGTAAGCTTCAAGGCCGCCCTCTTTGTCCCTTCTCAGGTACTTCATCTTCACTTCTTTCTGGGCATATAAGATCTACTATGTTTATGGCTTCATGATGCTGGTGCTGCTCATCCTGTGTATTGTGACTGTCTGTGTGACCATCGTATGCACATACTTCCTGCTAAATGCAGAGGACTATAGGTGGTAAGTGCTTTTGGTGGAACCTCTCGGGACCCTAACCCTTTTTTTTTTTNNNTGGTCTTTTGAGACAAGATCTCTTATGTAGCTCTGGCTGTTCTCGAACTCACTATACAGGCTAGGTTGTCCTCAAATTATAGATATCCACCCGCTATTGCCTCCCAGGTACTGGCATTAAAGTTATGTGCCATCATACCCAGAGAGGATCCTAACATCCTAAGTTTTACCTTTGAAGCCTGTTAAGCTGAAGAAAGAACAGAAATTGTGCTGTTTAAGATAATAGAGGAGCTGGGAATGGTGGTACACACTTGTAACCCTATCACTGGGGAGGCACTCGGCTACAGATTGATACTTTAACTCAAANAAAAAAAAAAAAAAGAATGAATAGAAAAGATAGTAGAATTGTAAATATAATGAAAATTTTATAGGAAAATGGTATCAGTCCAAATTTTTTAGTCCTATTTGAAATATTTCTTCGAAGTGCTGATGCTGAGTTCATGAGGAAGCGTCTTTGTTGTGGGGTGTGAAAGGGGAAGTGGTTTGTCTGAAGTCACTCACAGATATGACCAGATGCTGGAGTTTCTAGTTCCCAGGCTCTTTGTCAATAATAGTTAAGCATCAGGTACAAGGATTTGTTTTTAAGTACATTAGAATTTTGAAGGATTTTTTTTAATTCTTTGCCTTAAAAATTTTGAATGCCATTCATTTCAAAGGCATAATCTTTTTCCATTTTGTTTTTCTAGGCAATGGACAAGTTTTCTCTCCGCTGCATCAACTGCAATCTATGTTTACATGTATTCCTTTTACTACTATTTTTTCAAAACAAAGTAAGTGGAGGTTTTCTCTCATGTGTCACCTAGGAAACTGCACTTGCCCTTTAAATAATGAAATGTAAAGCCTCAGGTTGAAAGTAAATGTGTTTAATATTATTTTATTGTATTGCAGGATGTATGGCTTATTTCAAACATCATTTTACTTTGGTTATATGGCGGTATTTAGCACAGCCTTGGGGATAATGTGTGGTAAGTTTTTAAATCTTGGAACATGACAAGAACAATTTTGAGCACCTCAGACTCGGGAAAACATTGGACTTAGAAATTAAGAAATTCTGGGCTGACAGGGTGGTTCAGTGGGTAAAGGCATGACAAACCTGAGTCTGGCCCTGGACGCAGAAAGCTAGATCAGAACTGATGCCACAGTTGTTCTCTGGCCTCCGTTCATGCCTTAGCCAGTAATAATCAAATAAAAGTTAGGGCATTCTCTTCTGCTACTCTATCAGGAACACCAAATGAATTCAGAAGTTTGCCTTCAAGTCCTTTTGACTCTACCTTAAAATCTGATCTATTGCTTGATTAATTTCTATTTTTGTAGCTGTTCTAATGATACTGCAGAGCACAGAATTACTATGGTTAGTTTCTCATTCATGTTGGGAATTGCCTTCTTTTGATACTATCTTTCTGTGTTGCTTAGCTTAGTCCTGGTTTAAACTTCTAGTCTCAAGTGATCCTCCTGCCTCAACCTCTTGAGTAGCTGGGGTTACCAGTGTGTGTGGTATCACATGCAGTTGAGAATTGGCATTTTAAAGCATGTTCATTGGAAAGGATTATAATGTCGGCAGGTGTAAGGTGGTGCCTGAATGATTTCTGCCTAGATGTCTTTTGCAATGTTGCTGAAGATACCCATGCCTGGAAGGCAGCCCAGGTTACTGGCAATGAATGCAGCATATTTGTTTAGTTTTTCCACAGTGGATGTGGCTGATTGTATCCCTGAGGTGTTTTGCCATGCACCTCTCCACTCCTCCATACCTTCTGTAAAATAGCAGTTCAAGCAACAATAACCTGTTGTACTCAATGCGTATTCAAGAATACTTCAACAGGTGGTTGTAGGTTTTTATTGGGAGATATGTGATGTGTGTGTGAAGTTAAAAGCCTTTGTTGATAGTTATTGCATACTCAAAGTAATTCATTGGTTGTTACAATCTTGAAACGCTTACTCCTGATTATTAGCAGAGATTTGTTTATAAAAAGAGTCTTCTTTTCCTCATCTGTTTTGTTACCTTGAGGTAGACCAATTTGGTGAGAAATCGGTTCGTGGTTGGAGGTGTAGCTCAGAGTGCTTGTCTAACATGTAAAAACCTTTGGGTTCAATCTCTAGTACTGTTAGAAAAGTGACTAGTTAGAGTATGTGGTGAGTGTGTGTGTGTGTGAACTATTAACTCATAGGAGATGTAAATTAAAAGTTTTAAGGAATAAATCCAGTGAAGAATGGTCATTGACTAGCTATTCTAAAAGACACCGAGGTTTGTTATTTTTTCTTTTATTTTTTTATTTTAAAAAAAGTCCCAGTTTATTCAGCAAATAATGATTGGGTAACTTTCTTGTGCTAGGTGCTCTTAGACACAGAAGGCAAATATTCATTCATTAACAGCATGCCCTGCTTTTCTGAAATTTTGAGCCTCACTTGAGGTTTATTGTTTGAAACTTCCGACCCACTTACCTGTCTCTCGGTCCAATCTCCTGCCAACCTATACAGCTTTTATAACTTAAATAGAAAAAGGAGGCACCAGAAAGGATCTTTTTCTAGAGTTGCAACACCATTGGGTCATGCTTCTCTCAATCCCCAAAAGCCTCTCTCATTATGTCTTACGGCTCTGTAAGTTTTTGGAAACATCTGGATATTGCCATGAATGTTCATTCACACTTCTGATACTAGCACCCAGGAGGCTGAGGCAGAAGGTTCCAGAATTCAAGGAAAGCCTGGGCTACATAGCAAGGCTGTGTCTGGAGAAAAAAAAAAAGTATTACTTCAATTGGCTGGACTTGTCATTAGCAAGTTGGTCTTTCTTTCATGAGTTTTATTTTAATTCCACAGTTACTGACCATACAAGTAATAATTGTGATTTGATTCTAAATAATAGGTTAGGTGTGGCTATAACAGATGCTTTGCAAAACAAATGATAGCATTTAAGAGATTCAGAGAGAATACTAATATAAAGACATTACCCTAAAAAAGGAATGAAACTCTCTAGAACAGAGAACATTTAATATTTGTAAATGGTAGACCCTGATCTCACTGTATTTGTTTGAGAATACGTTATTTTATTTTTTGCAGGAGCAATCGGTTACATGGGAACAAGTGCCTTTGTTCGAAAAATCTATACTAATGTGAAAATTGACTAGACACCTGAGACAACTTGGAGCTTCGGATCAGTTTCTCTTTCATGAGGGTGGAACTTGCACAGAAAAGAAAAATAAGCGCAAGAAGAGATTTGGGCTTAACACTGGGTACTTGTGGGTCTCTTTCATGGATGGCTTAAAGTAACATCTATTTCCATTGATCCTAGGTTCTTACTGACTGCTTTCTCCAACTGTTCACAGCAAATGCTTGGATTTTATGCAGTAGGCATTACTACAGTACATGGCTAATCTTCCCTAAACTAGCTCATTAAAGATGGAATAGACCAGCTCTCTTCAGTGAAGAGGACAAATAGTTATTTAAAGCATTTGTTTCAACAAAAGAACTAGAGGGAAACTTGGATGCTAAGATTCCATGAGTAGAAATCTTCTTGGCACTTGGTGTTTCTATGTTATTGAAAAATGATGTTCCAGAAAGATTATTTTTTCTCTTATTTTTACCGCCATTATTGATCTATTGTGGGACATTTTTATATATTGAACCTGGGTTCTTTTTGACCTGTTTTTGGTCGTCCCTACATTCAACTGCATCTTTTTTTTAAAACAAAATTAAAAACTATTAAATTCTGCATGGGATTTATCTTCTGTCATCTCAATCTTAGTTGGCTCAACCTCATTTATTTATCTTAATATTAACCAGTTATATCTCAATTCCATCCAAAGAAAATACAGTATGAAAATAGAGGTGTACTCTCTATAATGCAATTTACTGTACAGTTAGCAAGCAAAGTATTAAATGAAGAAGATACTTGTTTTATTAAACATCTGGAGATTTAGATAAATTACATTTTAACTGAATGTCTAAAGTGATTATCTTTCCCTCCCTCTCACAAGTTAGTCTTACATCTTTTTTTGGGTTTCAATGAAGGCTTTACATAAGAAATTATTAAAAAAAATAAGGGTGGGTCAGTAAGTGTATATAACATTAATAATGTCGTGTAGGTGTAGGTTTCTGGATGCATTTGGATGTACAGATTGACTGGAGGACTTTTGGGATGATGATTGGTGTAGAAATGTGTGGGTTTGGGTGGCTTTTTACATCTTGCCTACCATTGCATGAAACGTTGGGGTTTCTTCAAAATGTGTGTGTCACACTTCTTTTGGGAGGGGGTGTCTTCTTTTATGAAACTTCTCCTTGAGCTAAATTTGTAATTTAGAAACATTTAATTTTGTTAATCCTGTCTGGGACATTTAAGTAACATCTAAAGCGTTATTGCTTTAGAATGTTCAAATAAAATTTCCTGACCAAATGGTTTTGTGATAATAGATGTGTTTATAATTTGAAGGTATATGCTCAAAAGGCAGTAAGTATACTATGAAGCATACTTTTCAAATGCAGAGGACCCACGCTTTAAAATTCCCAAACACAGAGCCAGGTGTGCTAGTTTATATCTATAATCCCAGCACCAGGGAAGCTAAGACAGGTTGCAATGAATTTGAGAACTGGGCTACAGAGTGAGTTATAAGCCACTCTATCTGAGTTGTGTGCTACTCTGTAAGACCGTTCCAAATAAATAATAAAAGAACAAAGTCCAGAAACCTGACTATGGATACTTACAAAGTGAGTGATAAAACTCTTTATATGAAATTGTGATGTACAAATAGAAACATTCATTGGATTGCTGCACCATGTAGAATAGAAGGGAATATAAGTGGCTAAGCTAAGAACGTTAGCTCATTCAGTGGGTAAACAAATGAAGGCTGCAGAAATCTCAAATTATTTTAATTTGCACATATATTTCTGAATCTGCCCATATTGCAAAGTTTTTCTAGAACCACTGAGTTTCTAATTCAGTACTTTGCTCTGCAGATACCCCCAAACTATACTGTATGTCGGTGTTTCTTGAAAGACTCAAATCATCTGCTTTAAACTTGAATGTAAAACTCATGCATTCACAGTTACTTTAGATATTTTTAGAAATCAATGGGCTCCATGTCTTAACCTGAGGTGTCTGACATCTTAGGGTGTTTGGATTCTTGACCTTAATGAGCTGTAAGCCATGTGAGTAGAGCTGTGGTCGGTCATCTTCAAGTCAGAATCTCAGGTGCAATGTCACGACTAATTGTCAACATCTTCTCTTTCTCACCTGCCCTTAGGACCTTAAACTGAAAGTCACTGTTTATTTATATCATGTAACTTTTAAACATGTAAAGTATTTTTAATACAAGAACACTTAGTCCGCAGGTTTGGGTGTAGCTCAGTTAGAGTGCTTGCCTCGCTTACACAAAGCCCTGGTTTGACCCCCACATTGTATAAACTGGGTGTGATGGGACATACGTGCAGTCATAGCTTTCAGCAGGCAGAGTTACCCTCAGCTACAGAGTGAGTTAAGCACTACTTTGTGCTGCTGACATTCTGTCTCTAAAAATGAAACAACACTTAATCTGTCTAATGAAGTATATATAAACTAGATAGCAAATTTTTGTCTTTATAAACTATTTGTTTATCATAATCTTGCAGGTAAGGTGTAGTGTTTTCAGAGAACATGGCTGTTTCAGGTGCACCTGTTTTTTTCTGCTAGGTTGAGCTCTGGAGTTCTTTGAAGTCTACAATGAAAAATAAATTTCCAAATATATTAACATTAAAATGAATAAAAATTACTTTGAAAGATCCTTTTTAAAAAGACTTGTATTGGTTGGTTTATAACATCACAGAGGGGCGATGTAAATGTATACCTTGAAAAAGATTTAGGTCGCAGGTGTCTTAGTTCTCCCTAGATCTTGGTTAGTAGACTTGTTCAAACAGTAAGTTCATTGGAAGGTGGGGCTTTTGTACTCCATTAATGCTGTGTATTTAATTTACTAACATTTGCTTAGTTTGTCAGCTGATAATTTGAATACTATCAAAAACTAAGAATATACTTTGTATTTTTAAGCATGATTCCTGAAAATAGATTATACTGGTCTCCAAGTACAAGAGTAGGTTTTGGAAAAGTGGAACTGACCTGGTTGGAGGGACCTCAAATGTGCTAGTGTATTGTATAGGTTTCCATACTGCATTGATTTGCAGAGAAACCCCATGCCCTTAGAATCATTGTCTTGTGGTATCTGGACCTCGTGGCTGGAATGCTCAGATGTTTCCCACTGGGGGTGGCTGGCCCTTTTTCCAAAGGTGGTTGTTGCAAATTCCAATTCTTCCAAAAGCCACTTGATTTAAGGGTTTATCCACAAATTGTGCCCATTTTGATATAGCATTTGTTTCCTAAATGTTTACTAATCACTTTATGCCAAATGTCTTGCAGATGTTATTTTTAAATTTCCTGAATTTTTACAAATGTAAAAAGGGAAAAAGTGTATTAGTGTAATTTGTTCAGGAATGGCTATGGTACTGAAGGGCTTCTAGGAGTTCTAGGGGCAAGAGCCTTATGTAGAAACCTGTACAGTACAGTTCCATCTGGGTTTTAAGTTCAGATTTCAGCATTTCTTAGTAACTTCATTCTATTGAATATTGGAACATGCCTTAGGAGTAGTGATTTTTAGGAGCACAGATGTTCATGTTTTCTATCATGTAGTTAAGTGATATTTTTAGCAGTCAAGGCATTAAAGAGATCAGAGGAGGGGAAATGAAGGATTGTCTGAAAGTGTATTTAGGACTAGACTAGTTCTGCAGAAAGGGTAGAACAGGAGGGTGGCACACACCTGCAAACCCTGTGTATGACTTAAAGTCCTATGACTGTGTCTAAAGGTGTCCTGATTTAACGTTCCTACTGGAGCCATGTGTGTGCAGTGTACGAAAGTAAAAAGTTACTTCACAGTTGCTGTAAAATAGTGTAGTTCTGGTGGACGAGGCAAGGCACAGTTTGTACTTGCCCTCGCCTCGTCAGTTTAGGCCATCTGGATGTTGTAAGTGCCGTAAGTAAGAGCTAAATGTAAGGAGGAAAAGGGTTGCCCGAAGGACGGCAGAGTTTTCTATAAAAGCGTCTTTGGGCTTCTCCTCTGTGTTCACTTTGAACCTTCGAATCCCCACGGAGCATGACAGTCAGCAGGTGGGAAGACATGGTGATTGCCCATGTCACTTCCATTTTGTATTCATTCTCGGTTTGTGTAGGCCGTATTCCAACTGGCTTTTTAGTAATAGAAATCAGTATATAATGTATCAGATACAATTGAGGTTCTAATCTAGTCTGTTAATTTACCTGAAGTTGGATTTTTTTTAAAGCAATAAAAAATTAAACGTACTTTCCTTGGATGCTTGCTTGCTTTCCATTCTGAAACAGGTGAACCAAAGTGTGAAGGATAAGATAACTTGTCGTTTCCAGCCTGCCTGCCAAGAGATGAGTCAGAATTCACTCCACAGTTAGGTAACTCGGTTCAGAAGTTGTCTGTAGTCAGATAATTAATAGGTTCATGTTGACGCCCCATACACTTTGTGCTACAACACAGGCATTCTACAATAATGCAGACAGAGAACATGGAAGTAGTCAGCAGGCCAGAAAGTTGAGGTCTAACATCCACGCCTGCTCCCACTTGTGTTTTCAAAACAAAACAAAACGTACTGGAAAGTGGAAGGAATGGTATAGTGAACAAGATTTCTTTTAAAAACTTTTTTTTTTAATCTTTTTACCGTTCTTGGTTGGTAAACTTTAAACCACTGTCAGCACCTTTCTCCCTTGTGCCTGTCAGTCCTGTGATTGACAAGGCCCTGGCTTTGTCTAGAATGTGTTGCTTTTCCATGAAAATTTACATGAGTCCCCTCAGTATGTAGGACACTGAGGCAGCTAAAGGGGCTCTCAGAGTCTAGAAGTTGCAGAATTGGTACCTGGTTATCTTCATTGTTGTCATTATAAAATGAAGATGTCACCTCTCTAGCCTGCAGAGCAGCAACATATATAATTAGAGGAGACTGATGGCTATGCTGTGGTAAAGTCTGGCTAATTTCTTGAGTCCTCTTTGTGATATTTGGCTTCCTCACTACTTTTAACTAGTTTTAAGACCCTTATCCACCTCTTTGGTTCTTTAAACAGTTCCCTTGCTCAACACCTATACATGGGAATTCCTGTTAGCCATATAGTTTGGTTAGTGCAGATTTGACTGACTTCTGATTTTTTTTGCCTTAACTCTTTGTCTGGTTGGAAAACCAGGTATAGATTCTACACCATAGAAGGAAGCCTGTTGTTACATACCCTACTTCTTGACCTCGGAGTAAAGTGTAATTTATAATGAACAGGCCTATATTCAGTCAAATGGGGTCTATAAATTAAATATTTGTTTTAAATTATTTTCACTTTCACAGTTTGCTAAATGTGAATAGGGCTTTCAAGTTTAGGAAAAAGACTTGCAGGAACATTTTAACTGTTTTTTGTTAATTTGCAATGGCTCAGTCTAAGTCATCACTACAGGGCTAACCATGAGGTTCAGAGAGGAGAACCTACAGAGATGCAGGTGATTCAGGTTGGGGTTAGTTTAGTTAGGTGATGTGGGATTCCCCTCAGTGTGCTGTGAATATGTTTTATTACCATTGGTTAATAAAGAAGCTGTTTTGGCCTATGGCAGGGTAGAATATAGGTAGGTGGGAAAACTAAACTGAATGCAAGGAGAAAGAAGGCAGAGTCAGGGAGATGCCATGTAGCCACTGCTGGGAATAGACATGCCAGAACCTTACCAGTAAGCCGCAGCCTCATGATAATATACAGATTAATAGAAATAGGTTACTATAAGATGTAAGAGCTGGCTAGGAATATGCTTGAGCCATTGAGCAGTGTTGTAATTAATATAATTTTGTGTGATTATTCAGGTCTGGGTGGCCAGGAAGCAAAAACGCAGTCTCCAATTACATTAGATCAACTGAACTTAGCTTCAGTAGGGAAAATCTGAAAAGTTTAAGCACCTTAGATGTGACTGTAATATATGCTGGCACAAGGGTGCAAGTTTGTGGCCATCCAAGTGTTCCAAGAAGAGACATGGAATTAGGAAGAGGCAAGACCCTGTTAGGGTGATTGTAGATGTTGAAGACAACAGGAGTAGAACTTGGGAGGTGGTAAGAATTCAGGCTATATGATGGCTGTAGAAAGGTTTGAAGGTGGTAGCCTATGATGCCACCTTGAATAAGGTAGTTTTGAAGATCATGACAATTGTAAGTCATTTAGCTTCAAAGAACTCAAAAAGTACATCACCCCAATGGTGTAAAGGAAGGGATGAGCCAGAAGAGTACCTGTGTTGTTCTGAGGTTCACTGCCTGTGCTGAAGGTAAAGATGGGAATGAGCAAAGGAGGCTAGAATTAGACCTGAAGGGGTATGAGCAGCTGTAAAATAATTTGATGCATTTGGGCAAAGGTGTGTAGCCGTGACAAGCTGGGCAGGATATGAGGAAAAGACTACTTAGAGGCTTTCCTCTGGACCACAGGTACCGAAGAGGTGACGTAAGCATGGAAGGTAGAACTGAGTCGAGCAGTTCTAGGTCATAGCACCTGTTCTAAATTGACCTCCACTTTTCCCGTGAGATTTAGATTTTTGTGTCTACAAGTGTTGCGCCTGCATATATGCCTGTGCACCACTTGAGTGTGCCTGGTGCCCAAAGAGGCCGAAAGAGACTGGAGTTATAGGTGACAGTGAGCCACCACATAGGCTTGGCATTAAATCAAAGTCCTCTGGAAGACCAACCAGTGCTCTTAACTGTTGAACCATCTCTCCAACCCTGGATTTAGATTTTTTAAATATGCTTTTAAGTTTATTTGAGCAGAACAAGATGGTACAGGCCTATCCATCACTTAGAAACTGACACAGGAGGATTACAAGTTTGAGGCCGCCTTGGGCTAAATAGCAATAGTCTGTCTCAAAAGAAAAGAGGAAATTGAATGTGATGATGCATGTCTTTAGTCCCAGCACTTGGGAGGCAGAAGCAGAAAGATCTCTGTGCATTTGAGGCCAGCCCAATCTATATAGTGAGTTTCTGGGCAGCTAGAGCTACATAGAGAAACCCTATCTTAAAGGAAGAAAAAGATAATTCCAAATTAACTTGCTATGAAGTAAACTAACGTGTGTAATTAAGAGCTGTAGAGTGATGAGAAGCGTGAACATTTCTCTTCAGTTATTCCCATCTGACCTTACAATGCTGACTAACCTATTGGTAGCCAAAGAATCATCTAAACAAGCGTAACACAAAGCAGCTTGCTTATCTAGGATCATGGGTCTTCAAAATATTTGGCTAAAGGGTATTTATTGATGAAGAGACTGGCAGCTAACCCACCAGGTGGCGATTAAAGGCAGTAAAAGCTCCAACTTCTGTGCTTGCCAAAGACCAGCCTCTAATGTCTGTTTTCCAGAATTCACTCTTAATGAGGAAGCCAACTGGCTGTTTTCATAGGGCCATCTGGAAGCCTGGAAGTGTCACAGAAGTTTGTTAGCCCTTTAGATGTCAACTTTGTGGACTTATCTGCTGACAGGTGGCGACCTTCACTGGGGTGCATATAGCAAACCATGGCGTTGGGTTTGACTCCTTCCAGCAGTCAGGCAGAAATGCCATTCAGCCTCATACACCTGTGGTCTGTTTTAGTGACCACTTGGCCTTTCTTGCCATTTGGTGCCAGCTATTCCCCTCAAGTCCCCCACTCTAACTTGCCAGTTCCTAACGTCTTTCTTAACCTGGCTTTTTTGTGATTTCATTTGATGACAGCTTTAGACAGTGTCAACCCTGTGTTTCTTTGTTGAGAACCAGGACAAAATAAAATACTCCATGTAGCATCCTTCAGGTTGCTAACTGCTACCTTTCCTGGCTTGAATTGTTATTCTTCTTAATGGATGCGACAGATCATAATGGGAGAAATTTGTAGTCTGGTGTAAAGCCCAGATTTGGACCTGTTAACTGCTATGTCATTTAGAGGCTATGAAGCCACGTGGTAACAAACCCCCAAAAGAAACTTAATCTGTCTCCTTGCAGTTAAGATATACATACATACATACATACATACATACATACATATAAATCTATGTGCGATGCACTTACAAATCTGCATGGCGCATTGATGTGCTATGCTGCTCGATTAGGGCAATTTACTTGTATAAAAGGATCTTTGAAAATCCTTGCAGTAATAGTGATTGTCAACGTGGATCAGTTCTGACAGTTTTTACATTGAAGGTACATCACAGAAGTGAATTTCAAATAGTGTCTGATTATTCCCCTAAATAGTTTGGGCACGTGTTTTTACTGACAGAAAAATAAGCAGATTTAAAGAATCGCTCTTTTTATTTTATCAGACTAATGGCAAGGCTTGCTTGGTATGTCTGTAACTTTAAATAACAGGGCTGTTCGTTTGTGGGTCTTTGGCGAGCCAAAGCACCCGGCACTGGGACTGTTTTACTGAAGGATCATCCAGAGGCAAGTCGGCCCTTTTACACTATCTTCCTTATGTCACCAGCCACAACTTGGGGTTTGATGGGTACTGCAGCATGC